>BLAZ01000657.1:954548-957048 GCA_014633955.1 Acropora tenuis
AAATAACTGAGAGTGCAGACTAAGTGAAGCGAGTACGATGCGCCGACCGTTAAGATGGCGAAAAGCGTGCAGAATGTGCGGCAAGGCGTGCACAGCAAAAGGAGGGCGAGGCGTTCAAACCATGCTGAACGATTTTATTATGCAAATGAGTGTACCGGGCGTAGAGACTATGCCAACGTACAACTGACTGGTTAGGAACTGAAGGGATTCTTTGATTGTACCAGACTTCCGGTGGCCATGTTGGTAGAAAGAACAATGGCGAAAAAGTCGGTTGGGAGGTTGACCCAGATCTATTATTATGCAAAAGTTGAGCGACGTTTTGCTATTGTCTTGCCACCAACATGACCTTCTTATCTCGTGAATGCAATCAAAGAAGTTATGGTCTATTACGCTCAGTATCCGAAAGCCTAACGTATAGGTTAATTTTTTTTGTGGTTTCTCCTCTTTGCTCTGAGAGGCTTTTCTCCGTGTGCTCTAGCTAACATATCAAAAACGAATAGTTCCAAATTCCAATCCAACTTGCTTTGGATACAGGGAAAACTGATTAAATTATACCACACCATGGCTCTGTGAATCTATACAGCTAAACTGACCTAGCCTCAATTATAATAATTGCACTTTTTTTATGTAGAAAGCATCATGCGGTAATTATTCCACTGTGTCGCAAAAAAGTGATTGATGACTTTAGCCATACTTCCAATACTTGCTTAGAAATGAATTGCTCGCCGACTGAGATGTGTATAAACAAAAAAGCGCCTGGAGAATTTGGTAAGCGGCTTGACGTCAGTCAGGTCTAGTCGTCACCACGCCAGATGACTGAAAAATCCCACTTTTGTTCCTCGGAAATCACACCGAACGCTTTCCGTCCACGCTAAAACGCAATAATTCATCTATTAAAAATTTTCGTTGGTGGAATTGTTTGTAACGGTGTTAAAGTAATGTAGAGTACATTCGTTTGCGGTAAGGATGCCTAAGTTCGAATCTAAGCCATTCTTCCGGGAAAGTGGTTAAATGGCTGTCAAATGACTATATTGGGGAGCAAACTATGAGAAAGGAGTGGTTTGCTCCTAACCTCTGCCTTCAACTTGCGCAAGAAACTTGAGATGTCGTGCAGACTGCCCTCAACTGCGGTCGGTCATCGGAGTGATTAGGCAACGTGCATTAATTTGCGTGTTTAAGCAAATATTCAAGATGCTTCTTCCGTGTTTTCAGTGTCAATCATCGATCTAATTGGCAATATCAGAAAAAAAGAATTTTTTTCCAACGGGAGAAGACATTTTTCGAACATCCAATACAGAGTCACATAATAGGTATTGAAACCACCTGGTCCTTTTTTGTAGAGGCCGGTTTAGGCACACGTACTGTGTAGCACACTGAAAAATATAAATTCTGTGAAAGACATGAAACCATCTTTTTTCGTATATACTTAGATATAACCAACACTATTTTCAAAAAATCCATCCTTAAACGGAGCATCAACTCAGTTTTTTTTTTAATAAATACCCTGACTCATTTCCCAAAAATTTATTTCCTATGAAATTTGGCGTGATGTTGCGCCTTCTATTGTGATTCATCCAACCTTATACATTCTTTTATGCACTAGAGCATATCTGCTATTTCTGTTTACAAAAGCAACCATGCGATCATTTCTAAACGAACATCAATGATCACTTTCGCTATGCGAACGTGGAAAACATGCAAGCCAACATCAAATCTTCCAATTCAAAAGCAGCTTTATATGCTAAATCTTTGAAGATCGCCTTGGACAATGTTGTATAATTCGTCGGAGTGCGTGGTGAAGTAAAAACATGGAGAGACTCTTCGAACGTTTGAATGCCATATTTGAGGTATGCGTAGACCACTCCGAGTTCTTTGAAAATACAATATAACTTAAATAGTCATTACTTTACAGCAATGGAAGTACTCTTTGGACTCTTCACGAATACTCTACAGTTGAAGGATATTTAAGAAATAGAAATTACGAAACATACTTTTAGAGAAACTGTGATACCCATGCATAAACTCAATCGACTTACTAAGCTGTAGGTGGCACAAATCCGAAGAAATTCTTGGGATTAACCAAAAAGAATTCAGAAATTTTACCTGTTCATAACGGATATTCGTATTGATCGAAACGCGACTATATTGTCATAGCTGTTGACCTAATTCCCCCAAGTTCTTGTCAAAATATTTCCAATTCACTTAAACTTATTGTTTTTTTGAATTTCAAGATGTCGATTTCCATTACATTTGTGCACCTGATTTAATTTCTTTCATAGCGTAAAAATTACTGTTGACAGCGTCATTTTCAGTTAGTTTTCGCAATCATTGTGTTGCCGTAGCAGTGAACAATGTAACCATATGTCAATTCACAAAGATGAAACAAAACCGCAGAATTGGTGAATCAGTAATGTTATAAGTTATAGTCATAATCACTGACTCTTTCAGTGCCAAAGGACTTTCTTTTTGTTCTTTATTACTTAATTATTTCGGTCCACTT
>BLAZ01000657.1:972000-977000 GCA_014633955.1 Acropora tenuis
CAATTTGGTCCCCTGTGGTACACCTGCCCTGACTGATCCCCAATCCGAGTAGCAATTGTGGGCGAGCTTCACTCGTTGCTTCCTGTCAGTGAGAAAGTTCGCAATCCAGTCCAAAACCCAAGGCGGGAACTCGTAATCCCCAAGCTTGGCCATAAGAATAGCGTGGTCGATAAGATCGAATGCTTTCCTAAAGTCGAAAAGCATCACACGCACTGTAGAACCGTTACCATCAGTATCCTTATACCAGTTGTGGAGCATGCTGATTAGGGCATGCGCAGTGCTGGAGTTCGGGACAGTCCCATATTGGTTCCGGTCAATTTTCGCAAGGACGGCAGGCTTGACGTAGCCGTCAACGACAAACTCTTCCCCAACTTTAGACAGAATTGGGGTCAAGGAAATGGGCCTCAGGTGTTTGTTAGCATCACTAACAGGTGAAGTCTTCGGGAGAGGTGTGATGTCCGCTTTCTTCCACGACGTTTAAGACGACGCTCCAAAAAGGAAGAATTCAAGATATCTGCCACTGGTGCACCTAATAAGTCCGCATTTTCTTTGAGTACCCAAGAGGGGATTCCATCAGGTCCGGATGCTTTGTTCGTGTTAAGCGTCGATAGTTTCTTGATGACTGAAAACTCAAATATAGGACGGGGAGGTTCTTGTTGGTGTACATACGCGTGCGTGTGTACATCAGGCGTGGCTAGGGGGGTGAATGCGCTCATTGGTGACAAAAAAGCGTCATTAATAACATATGCCAAAATGTTAAACGCGCGTTCGGGCGTGTGGTGTTTTGTAAAATACAAGCACGAGACGAGAAGAGCAACTGCGTATTAAACTTGTACCGTTTTATTATCGTCGACGTCCCCGCCGCTGAAGCTGTCACAGTCTTTTGCTGTTGAAATCACCTAGGTAGATCGACCCAACGCGGAACTGTGGAAAGATTTTTAACATTGCTGTTTATTTTCTTTGCTTGCCAGGAAACGGATGGCGGCTGAAGAGAGTCTTAAACATGATTGGATAAAGGTAACTGAGAAAAACAATCCTGAAGTTTCATTCAGTCTGTCAAACAATCTGTTCCGAAACTATTCCAGCGGAACGATAAAAAAAGAGTGGGTTCGTTTGCGGTCCGAAAGTTGCATCTTATCACTGATGTTTTAGATATATTGGCTTTAGCCTGAGATGAGGCGTAAGATTACGATCAGTAAACATTCCGAAAATTGCTTATATGTAAATGTTTCTGCGTTGACGTGAGTATCGAAGGGTGAATTGATTTTGATGCGATCTTTGAATATAGCCATTTCTGAAAGTATGACAGGAAACATGAAAAAAGAAAATTCACTCCGTGGAAAAGAAAAAGGGAAATTTAAAAATCTATGTCTACTACTTTTTGATGCAACAACGAAATCTCGATTACCGATTACATTGAGGAAAAGAAACTTCATTTTCAACAACGTAGTATGACCTCAAGCTCACTGTTTAAAACGTGCCACTGATACGTCAAAAGTCGGCGCAGACGTGAGCGGAATATCAATACTTGGGTAGTCAAGCGAAAGAGAGCAAATTGACGAAACGGTGGCTAACCACACCTCGATATTCATACTCACCGGCTCTTTAGAGAAAGAGAAATTATGTTCAATGACTTGAGGCCGAAGTGTTTATTTATTGGCGTCATAAATCGCATATACGCTTCGTTTCCAAAGTAAACGTAAGAAAAATGTTTGATGCAGTACGCAGAAGGTCGATGTAGTTTAAAAGTTCCATGCTTGTCAAAAAAATATATTTTTAAGGGTGAATGGTGCGGAAGCGAGATTTTCTTAAGTCCTAAGGTGAATTAAGGTGAATTAATGACTGCATTCTAAAGTAACCAAATTAATTGCAATCAATGTTCTTGACGCCTTAAAATTCGTTTGTTGTCGCATTTGTTTGCAGTGCCCAGGTTTTACCGGCAAAAAGGAGAGTAAACGACTTTCTGAGGTGAGTTTTCAAAACGACTTAATATACTGCTGTTATCTTGACATTGAAAACAATGAATTGATCTGTAAATAACCAATACTCAACATAAGATGAATTCAAATTGCAATATCCTTAAAAAAAAAAAATACCGCAAGGTCGAGCACTTTTCTTTTGCCTTGAAGAAATGAAAGTTTTAGTTTCTGGAGAAACTTTAGTGCAGCGTCGATGGGGAAAGTAAAACACGAAAATTTAGTATCAAACCACATGAGTCACATGATAATGGTCAAAATTCCACCATAAGAAAATTTCGAAGCTTTCGTTGCAAGCGTTGGCTCTTCGTCATTCGACAGTCTATCTGTCTTATTCTTAAGGCGTCGAGAGCGAGAGTTCTTGCATTCGACAAATACTCTGACTTTCAACAGTTTTAAGTCTCATTGGCTTTGAGAATCTAGCCACATCATTCTTCCTTACGAAGAGCCAACGCTGAAAACTTCAGTTTTACTTTACGGCGGAATAAATTTCGACCTCACCAAACTTCTTTTAGTAAAAGCTAGCCTCCGAGTACCTTCGATGTTATCAAAATTTACGACTGCTTCAAACTTTTGAAAATAAAATATCAGACGAGCTGATAAGGGTCAAGTAGTCAAATAACCACTGTAAAATGATCACCAAGCTGACGTCTCGAGCTTTAGCCTTTCTTGAGAGTGAAGTGCCTTCGCCTTATGCGCTCTAACGAAGGCTTCGTACTAGTTTAATAATCATGGAAATTTGACCCCTTTCAGTTGATTCAGTCATTGCAGAGAAAGATCTAAATAATTGCGACAAAAAACATAAAGAATAAACTATTTGCTACAACTATCCATTCTTAAAACACTGTGTTCAAGAAAGAAATGTCTTTAGACCTTTTTAAAACTGAGCATACACCCGAAATTCACCGCTTCTTAAAAAACGTTAATTTACCAAAGTATGATTCCTTAATGAATTCTCTCTGGTACGTAGTATTTTTTCAAGATATGGAAAGGCATTTGATTGTGGTATCTTGAAACAAAAAATACGACAGGAATTTCCGCAAAAAAAAAATCGCCTGTGCCTGGGCAATCTTTGTTTTTGGGTATTTTATTCGTCTGAAATGTTCCTTAGACAGTAGAATAGTTGAAAATGAGAATTGACTCTTAAAGAGTTATGGTAAGAGGTTCCTTTGCAGACTAATTTTGCATTAACCTCCTAATTTTAATTTCGAAGCTAATTACTATTATTTTTTTAGAGTGAATTATTTCTTGATTTTAACTTCCTAATTTTAATTTCGAAGCTAATTACTGTTATTTTTAAGCTACTGCTAATTACTATTACTTTTTTAGAGTGAGTTGTTTCTTGAGGATAGTCAACCTCCTCTTTCGCCTACGGAGAGAAAACTACAAGGTAACGGAAGGAACTTCCATATTAGATGAGGACTTCATGCACTTGAAGCCAGCTCATTAATTCTTCTAAGTATTTGCGTACTTTAATTTTACCCAGAAAAATCAAACCTTGACAAATTTCTCTGCTTTTACTTGTGTCTCTTGTTATCAGTGAAACTCACCGGCAGCATTGAAATATATTGTGTTCGTTCTTTCCTGGGTGGAAATTACCAAATGGCGTTGCCAAGGAATGGACATGCGTTACAACGTTTAGATCAAAGATAAATTAGTGTTCTGAAGATTGCACCAATCATTAATTTGGAGATCAAGGAAACGTCGACTGGCTGACAAGTCCTTGTACAAGTTTCCATTGACTTTCGAAATATGACGACATACTGAATAATCCTGATAGAAACCCAATGTTCCTTATGAGAAAAGGCCCGAAAAAATGTTAAAGTAAGGCACCAGCGTAGATATCGGGGACAAATGGGTTTTTGGGTGGACTCCTGTGTGATTCATACAGGAACGAGTTAATTATAAAATGTCTCACTTCATTGTGTATTGTTTACAGAGAGCAGAAGGCTTGATGAGGAACGCGTGGGACTCGACCCTGAAAAGCTTGAGGGAAAACTAAATGATCTTCTCGCCAAATTGCAACACGTTGAAAAGGAAAACAAATTTCTGGAAGAGAAGCTTCGTGATGAAGAGGAGAGAGCCGACGCGGTGGGCGATGACTTGCGAATGAGTGAAGCTGCCAGAAAAGAACTGAACGAGAAAATTTCGAAACTAGAACAGGAGAACAATAACCTGTCTCATCAAGCTAATTTAAATATCGACTTTCTAAGAAAATTGGCAGAGACCGAAGGAGAAAAAAAAGTATTAGAGGACGAACTCGTGGAAAAATCGAAGAAATTAGAAATTTTGACTCAAAGGTGTGAGTCACTGTCAGAAAAGATGGATCACTGTGATGTCCTTGAGGAAAAAGTATTTTGTCTGGAACGAGAAAGGAAAGAATATCAAGAAAAAAAGAAGGATCTTGAAGAAGAACGTGAATGTTTAGAAAAGGAAAAAGAGGGATTGGTCCAAATGAATGAAAATGCTTCAAGGAACATTAGAAATCTCGAGGATACGATTCTTAAGCTTAAAGATGACGGTATTAAAGTTGAAGCTCAGCTCAGTGCCTGGAAGAATGAAAAGGAGTCCCTAGTGGAGCAATTGGCAAAACAAATCGAAGAACTAAACGAGAAGAATAAATCTTTAGAAACAGAAAAGAGCAGTTTAGAGAAAAACCTGGAAGCCTTGGAAAGGGACAATAACAATCTAAACTTAAGATTGAATGAAACTTATAGTGAATTGTCAAAAGAGAGAGAAGTGAATAAATATCGTGAAAAAGACAAAGATGAAATGGAAAAACAGTTGGACGAGATGAGGATTGAGAAAGAGGAATCACAGAAAAACTGCCAAGATTTAGCTTCAAAACTGAGCAAAGTGTTTGCAGAGTTGGAGGACGCCAAGGTAAAAAAAGTCAACAATGGAACGCTAGGTATGTATGCTTGTTGGTAGCTGCATAATGGATCGCAAGTAAAAATGCACAATCAATTGTCAAGAGCGCTGGACGAGTCTTCAGTAAATTAGAAATTTCATGTCCAGAATGAC
>BLAZ01000657.1:987000-989500 GCA_014633955.1 Acropora tenuis
AAACGGTGAGTCTAGACAAAGCAATTAATTTTAATGGGAACATATCCGTCTGAGAGAATATTGCGATGTATGAAGTTCTTACTTAAAATTTAACGCGGTATTCGGTTATGAGGGCTTCACATTTTTAAGTATAGATACTAGAGGTGCGAAATCTATCTTGTAGGAAGCAACCGTTGGCTATTAATTTAGAAGGGTGGTAGAGTTGAAGTGGAACTGTCACTGCAGTTTTGCTGTTTTTATGGCATAGCTAGATGAAAAACGAAACTTGGTACTATATTCAAAATCAACAAAATTCTATATAATCCAAAAGGACAGTATCAAATGAATTTTGCCAGGAAAAGCTATCTATATTAAAAGTTTAGGGATTTTTTCATTGTATCGCGTCCAAACTTGATTGAAAACGTTGACCAATCTTTTTCAGTTTCAATCCTTTTCTATCCTCGCCAACCTGAGTTATAAGTGACAAAAAACAAAATTCTGTGTACTAACAAAGTTCTTCAGTGTAAAAGAGACCAAATGTAGCATTTATCATTTCCCCACACTATTTTATATATGTATCTTTCCATTTTATCATTTTTATCTCTATTGCATCGCTTCAAATCTCATCCTACAAATCATATTATAAACTCTTCCTATTTAACCCTTTCACTCCCAAGGGGTTCCCCATTGACGAGTAAAATCGTCTGGCGTTAGACAGAGTAAAATCTATAAGTCGCCCTGTGGGCACCTACGGGAGTGAAAGGGTTAATTTGCAACCTACCAGTTTCCGAAAGCCATAGCTTGTAACGCCATGATGAAGAGAGGCAGTGCCTCTAGAAATATTAGATACAAATTAATGACATATATACCTTCCACTGTTTGATCAGCCTTGCTTTTTCTCATTTACATTTAAAAAAGTACTGCTGATGATCAGATCCTTTACCATGCAGGATCGTGGGCTTCTTTTTTCGTTACGTTTGGTCCCTGCTTGCATATTTGAACACAAATATTGCAATTAAGTCAATGGACCATTCTGTGCATGATGTCCATTTGTAACTACGGTAGTTGAGCTTAATCATATTGGTGTACATATTGAGAAAACTAAGGCTAACAGTTTTTCGAGTTCATTTTTACCCTCCTGGATCTTCTTGAAAATGCTTTGCAACCCATATCTCATCTTCCTCAGAATACATTGTTTATAAGTATGGATCGCTTACCTAATTTACCACCCAAAATTTTCTGTAACACCACTCCAGTTCCCCCAGATCCACTGAATAGCTAGCTCTATAACTCCACCCCTCTTTCATATTAACAAAATTATACTAATTTCCTACCATATTTCCATTTAATTCTGCACGGGTCCTATTGCACTATTTGTGAGTGCTTTTGTAAGGTTAAAACTGAATCAAACTTCTTTTTTTAGACTTAGGTCTTAGTGATCGCGAGCTTCGTCGAGTGGCTTACAAACTTAACGGAGAGGAATGGTCCCAGCTAGGAACATTCCTGGAGGTTGGAGACAACGATCTTTTGCAGCTCGGTGGCCTTTCCATGGGTCCTCAGGAAAAGGCATTCAGATTGTTGTGTGTATGGAGAACAAGGTGTCGCCTAAGCAGATCGCAGATGATTTCACAGTTGGCCGTTGCATTGGAAGAAGTAAATCGCAAAGATGTTGCACAGTTTGTTTTGGAACAATTTATGTCTGGCAAGCCAAGGAAGAAGTTATTTGGATGGTGAATCTCTCGTGAAGTGTGAAACGCACCCGATTGTCATATGGTTTTATAAAAACGTATGGCAAAATTGCAACGCGAGGAAAACTTTAAGCCTCTCGATCTTAAAGTTTATTTTATGGAATCTAATTCCAGAGTTTTGGTCGACAACCTCGACTCTCAAACCGCACAAATTTTCATATTCTCTCTCTTCGCTGTAGGAACTAGGTGAAAGATTCTCTCGAAAATCTCGATTTAGCTAGCTGTAAAATACGATCGCAACCGCGGTTAAGAAATGGTTGGCTTTGTTGTCCGCAATACACCTTTCTTTTTAATAAGAACATACTTTATAACAATATCGATTCTGAAATTTCCGAAATTTTAAGAATATGTAAAAATATACCCTTCGTCGAGAAGTTTTTCAAAACATATTTTTTCATGTTGAAGATCTGAAAATATAATCTATCTTGGTGAAAACGTAATTCTGTTAACATCCCCACCCTTAGGCACTGCAACAGGGATTTGCCTTTTTTTCATTACTTAGCAGTTTATTCCCCATCCTGGGCACACAGAAAGAACAGAAAGGGACAATTCCCCCATCCCCTGGCCTTCTCATCATCGGACCACAAAGAAAGGAGAAACGTAGCCCTTTTAATTTAAAGCAAAACCATATTAGTTCATGTCAACATTAATCGATACACTGAGTTACAACAATTTCTCACAAGTGTAACTTAAATGTTGGTTTTGATTTGAGAGATCATTCATAATTTCCAGAATCCCCAAATTTCGCCTTCATGATAAATTTCAGTGCCTTT
>BLAZ01000657.1:1067303-1069803 GCA_014633955.1 Acropora tenuis
TCATTTTATGATCTTTTGCTCATTCCCACACCTTTCACACATTTCATTTCAAATACATATATTGCTCTATACCCCTGACGATGCCTTTGATCGATCGGCGAAAGCTTGGATTTTTAATTTCTCTTAACAGTAGTTAAAGGCCTCATTAGAATTCTAATATTATCAAAACTGCTGCTGAGGGACAACATACAAAGATGCAATTAAAGCTCACTGTTGCTGTTGCGTAGCAAAACTGCGAAGATCATGAACATTAAGATATTATAAAGTTTATTGCTTACACATCATTAAAAAAGAACGCCAATGAGCGCGTTAAGCCTGTCGCTCACGCAAGGAAATAGCTAAACATTTAAGTCCTCACGAGGCAATCAGAGCAGCCCCTTCCTCGTGAATGGGGGTAAATAATTCACCTCACGAGATCATGGCGAAGAATATATCAAATCACCGCACATCAAATCATTGTGCCCACACACACGGGGAAACGGTTGAGCTAGCTGCCTCATGGGTCAGTGATTCCTGACGTGATGAAACTGAGGGCTTACTAGTGAGTGCATTAAAGGATTATTGTAACAGTTGGTTTTGTGTTGCTTCGCTAGCCATCATTGAGACAACGCATACCAGACAGTAATGAGGTTACAGTACATGTATTTGTGTCTCAAATGATAAAGATAGACGAAAATGACTCAGACACATCTCGCCACCTTCAAGGAACAAATTTTACCCCCTTCCTCAGGATATAAACTGAAATATGCTGCTCAAGCAGTCTCCTTTGCAGCCGTCTTTCGGGATGTCACGCAACGCTCCCCCGAAAGGAACTTTCTTTTGGGGAAGCGTAGCGTGACATCCCGAAAGACGGCTGCTAAGGAGACTTCTGCAAACTGTAAAGGTCTGCAAAAACTGCTGTCATTTTCCCTCCGGACAGAGCTTACAGAGGCATGAGACTCGTGTTGATCTACCGTCACAACCTTCCTTGCGGTGTAACTTGAGTGCAAAGCAGCTTGTGATGTCAAAGCGATCTCGGTCTTAAGTGTCAAGTCAGCTATTTTTCAGATTTTGGGTGACTCAAGGTGAACAGTTAGTTGAAGGTGACAGATATCTATTTATTATATAAACACCAGTAAAATACCAAGTGAGCTTTCCCGCGAAAACTTCATATCTTCACACGAGAAGATAAAATTCATATCCACGCACGGGCATGTAATATCCTCTATCTAAGTAACAAAAATGTTCCAGTTGACGTGCTCTTTACCGAAAAGTGCACCTGGAAATGTTGTGAAACACGTCTTCAAGGCAAGAAATTAAGATTTTCAGGTCATATATTTTCAAGTTATATTCAATACAAAGATTGAAAGAACGACTGACAAGAGACTAAAACATTTTTAAGTTGTTGGCGTTGATTCTTAAGCGACTTGATGAGAGGGTCTGTGAATAAAGCAAAATTTATAAAATTTAAGCTCCACGAACACCAAATGTTCTGGAAACAGGCTTTCCGGATCATAACAGAATCCGCCGTACTGCCAATGTGTTCGAGTTTGATTTATGCACTCAGGGCCTTTTCACGCGATCCAGATTTCAGGGCTGGCTCAGCAAACGCTGATCACATGAGACGCTTTTCGCGCTTGTTGCTTATAAAAACATCAAAATTCCTTATTCTTCCAAAATATATTAGTTTTTACCTTGCCTAAGAGGAGAACGACAGAGAAGCAAGAATATATATTACCTCGCGTTCTATACGGTTTACTTGAAAATTTCAGTTGTTAACCCTCGATAACCACGCTGGTAAGAAAAAGTCCTGGGATCAATCTATCAAATAAAGAATAAAAAATTATTTACGCCTGACACCTTCAGGATTGACAAAGTTTTCTTATTTTGTGATATTTTTAGCTTTTTAGCTTCCAGTTGTATAGTATTTGACAATTTCGTAATTAGTGTTTTAGCATTTTGTATTCTAATATTTTAGTATTGTAATAGTTTAGTACCTTAATATTAATTAATATTTTAGTATTTGAGAAATTTATTTATTTAGTATCTTAGTTACTGGTATTTAGTTTAACAGGTCCATAAGGAAGGGTAATGTTTTTTCTACTGTAATAATGCACCCTATAAAAGATGTTCTTAAGGTGTTCTTAAATATGGAACATCGAATTCGAACATTGAAGGTTTTCGTATTTTTTATCGTTTCATATTAAAAAGTAATGTACTTATTATCAAAGGCGGGTTTGGGTTTCCGAATAAAACATATGGAATTAAAGGTATGACAAGGTGTGAGTAAATCGGGTTTCATCTGTATTTTCGTATTCTTGTTTTTCGCCGAAGCCTCAAGCGAAAGATGCCATGCTGTACCGGCGTATCTGGATAAAGAATATTTTGAGTTTGACTTTTTTGAAAGTTAGATTCATCCAAGATGATTCCCAAAAGGAAAGGAACTCTTGACTTAGTTTAAAAAACAGGAGAGAAAAACGATAGTAAAGTGAATGGACAAAAACTTACAAGGCCACCATAA
>BLAZ01000657.1:1083831-1086331 GCA_014633955.1 Acropora tenuis
CCCTGCAGAAGCTCTTAAAGTTTTTTCAGCTTTGTCTCATTCCGAGGACTGTAAAATGAGGGAGAGTTGTGCAATATACCCACATAATGAGATTGCTCAAATATTATGTACACATCACAAAATGTCTCGTAGCACAAATTAAGTGTATAAAGCAGAACCCTAGCCAAGATTTTAAACTTGATGGGACTGACACACTGGGGCACCTTGTGATGCCTATCTGATACAAAGTCTTACATGTTTAAGGCCATTGCTAGGTGTGTCACTAGTGGTAATACTTTGTGCTTGCAACTTGTCTTGCACCACTTTTGCCCATTACCAGGCAAGTTACATGGGGTATCTGCAGCTTGTCTCAATATTATCACTACAATGAGGCAAGACGACTTGTATGAAAGATGAATTGCACAGTGTGAAAACCCTCTTATCAAACTAGTTGAACTGGATAATATCATGCATGCTGTCCTCTACTGGGTTCATCTCTTTCGAGCCTTTCAAATTCCATGACTTTCCACGACTTTTTCCCGTTTTCCATGACCTAAACTTTAGCTGTCACTTTTGAAAATTGTCAAAATCATTCTTGTTTTTGGGTACTTTCTGACATAACTTGTCTGTAGTTTATTTTGTCCTTGCTTCAGTACCTGCAATAATTTACCTACCACACATACTATAATTTTCCAAGACTCTCCATGACCAAAAATTAAATTCCATGACTTTCCAGGCCTGGAAACTAAAATACTGAAATCCCATGACTTTCTAGGTTTTCCATGACCCTTACGAGCCCTGCTCTAGAATTTTACCTGGCCCTCTGGAAGAAAATGATGGAGAATGGTGGTGACTTTGTCAGCTTTAAGAATGGCCTGCAAAATGACAAAAGCACAGCAAAACTGAGTCTAGCAGTGGCAGGAATTTGATCAGCATTAGAAATCGTTGCAACAATAGGACTTTGCGAGCTGAAAAAATACTTAAGTAAATAGGCAAAATATGGGTAAAGGTGATTTTTATTTTTTTTTTCTAGAGTAGGAAAAGCATCACCACATTCATTATTGTCCACCTCAGCAAAATTTAACGCTCTCTCAAAGGAAATTTGATATTCAACATTTGCTCTGACATAGGGCTAATACTCAAAGCATCAGCTTTATTACTTTTTATGGTAAAAATTTGACCCTTCAAGGTTATATGAACTATATTGCATTTCCCTAGCGACATGAAAATACAGTTTCTTTAGAGACTAAACCTTTCATTTGTTTAATTGAGGCCTTAGTTTCAGCCAAATTTAAACTAACCCAACAGTATCTGGGTTTTTCTCTTTAACCAAAATTGACTCCCAGCATCTAACCATGGTCCTGTGCTGCAGGATCATACATAAGTGAATAATGGCTCGCCAGAGGTGCCTATGCTGTGTTTCTGGCTTGACTTTGTTGAGCTGTCATCTTTGTCTTTATTTAAATTCAGATCTCAGAGTACAGGAAATAGCGCTCAGATTCTAAAGAAACTGTTGTACAGCATCAGTGGGGAAGTGAAACATGAAAACTTGGTATATGTGAAATTAAGAAGCCATACTTGCCAAGGGTCGTTTTAGAACCGACGTTTTTAAATTCTCATTTTTCAATCGTATTGTAAATTTATGGAATGGTCTGCCTGTTGCTATTAGGACGATTGATCGAGTATCATTGTTTAGGAAGAAAGTGAATCAGTTTTATATCAGTACATTTATAATAATAACTTGAGTAAGGATAAATTTTTATAGTTTTTGATCACGTTTTGTCTATGTTAGTTTTTATGTATTTTACATTTTATCACAGGCAGTTTATTTAAAATCAGGAATCTAGAATTCTGTATAAACTGGCCTAATTACACAGATTTCTCTCTTTTTATACTTTTGTTCTTGCTTTTGTTTTGATCATCTGTGTAATTGAATTTGAGTAAATAAATAAATAAATAATCAAGCAATTTGATTGACTGGCCTGCACTGATTAACTTTTGCTATCTGTGGTGGCAGGCTTTTTATTGAACTGTTATCTGTGGAAAATATAATTGAGTTGTCTTGTCTTGTCTTGATGAGGGTTGATGACTTGATAGGGCAATTAGCAGGTCAAACAGTTTTATGTTTTTTTCCCCACCATGTGTCCCCCTTTGCAATCTCAACCTCCAAATCACTTCAGTCCTTATGCTGGTGAAACATTTAATACAGCATAGTTCCAACTCTGCCCCTGTGGTAAACACTGTCACGTTAGAATGTTTGGCATTGTCCAATATGATGTGCATGCTCACTGAGAACTTTGCTACGCTGAAATTTGGATGGCCCAGGGCCTTGATCTTTGACATGGTGTAAGAAGTGATATTAAAAAACCTAGCGCCCTGAGTTTTGACGGAAACATATCAGAAAATTAACAGAGATCTAAGCAACAATAGGCTACTTCGAAAAATACCATAATACTCTTTGTTTGTTTGAGACCATTGTAAGTACCAAGAGAAACTGGAAACAATGCTTATGCAAAATTTG
>BLAZ01000657.1:1128126-1130626 GCA_014633955.1 Acropora tenuis
AAAACAAGAAACGAAAATAGCCAACAAATACTGGAGAATATTGGATATGGCCTGGAAGTAACGCCATAAATTCGAAGGTGAAAACAATGAAAAATCTAACGTGTAAAGTAAAGAAAACTACTTACAAGGCCCCAAACACTGCGAAAAGCTATAAACCCTTCGACTAGGCTGACCACCCGCGGAATAAGAAGGTCCTGAACGGGAAGAAAAAGCGGTAGAAGTGGAAGACGCCGATTCCTCTTGATCGGCGGGACGGAAACGGCGCGGTCTTTTCTTGGTTTTGCCTCTCAGCCCTTCTCTCCGCCCTGTACATCCTCTTCTCGTCATCAGAGTTTGAAGGCAGCTCGTTCGAAAGATATTCGAAACCGAAGATCCTTGCTCCAGGTCCTTGGGCATAGTGACAGCTAAAACGAAACTATAGGTTGTAGGCGTTTATAGACCCCAGCAAGGCTGAATACGAATGAAGAACTTAAGACACAAATATCCGTAAGCAAACTACTTAACACCACTTAAATACCGTGGCACAAACAGACGTTATAATGCGCCTAATTAACCGTGTAAGAACGTGCAGAAAACAAATATCTGCTAAACTGCGTACCGCAGATATTTTTGCATCACAGTTAACAGCCTCTGCCCACACAGGGTTGTATGGCTTTGCTCATGCATCCTTCAAAATACCATCCTTTCTCAGTTGACCTTTCAGTGAGGGAGGTCGTCATCATACGAAAATTAAATAATACTTAACCATCCGCAAAGAGGTACTTTTAGGAAGATTAATGGTCCAAGAACCTCTGTTTTCCATTACGCAAGGTAAAGATTTTGTTCAATCCTCAGCCATTTGGCTTTTATCACGTGGCGGCTATGTTGAGTCCCGAGGGACCGAAAACTTGTCTTTTGTTCACTTGAACTCGTTCCCTGTCATGTCAACTCAAAGCTTGGGGTAAAAAATCTACGTTCTCTGACCAACATGGCCCCCATGTGACTGCTATCATTTCGAGAATGGAAGACTTGAAAATGAAAGAAAAAGAACACATAAAAAACAATAGACAGTGAGTTAGGAAATGAAAAAGGGATTTGATATTAATTACAGGAAGAAAGAAATATAGCATGGCACCGAGACAAAGCTGCTTTACATTTTTCTTGTGAAGTCACCTTCAGGCCTCATCCTTAAAGTGGGCTGTCTGTGGTACTGTTCACCTTAGAATCAGTATTAAATAGGTTCTCTCCCTTCTAAGTCGGTTGGTATATTTACTGAAGTTCAAGTAAGCTATGATCATCGCAGTTATGAAGTTGTTACTGAAGTTGTTGAAACCAGAGAGTATTGAATGAAAATAGATGTGGACGATGTAGAAAAGACGTCCTCAGTAAAGTCACCAACTACCCAGAGCAGTTGAGATAGTGGGAGCTCAAGCAGAGATAAGGAGAATGTAAAGTACTCTGACCTTGAATCAGTTAACGTTTCTATTGTTGTGGTGTAATGTGAATAACATAGCGCCTGTTGTCGCAATTTTTCTATTAATGTTTAACAGTTTCTTTCTGGTGATCATTGATTTATCAGTAAAGACCTTAATAAATCAAGTTAAGGAAAAACAACACTTCAGTGATGTATTTAAAAACCGAAAAACAAGAAAGGTCTTTACTGCTCAACGAGCATTGCATTCCTCAAACTTTAAAAAGAGAGAGATTCAAGTGGGGAATATGAATTACGAACATGCGAGACTGACAAGGAAATATCCTTTATTACAATTAGTGATTTAAATAACATCTTACTGTCTGTGGTGGCACACTGACTTGTCCACATTTTCATTTTGATGTAGAACGTGAAAAATAATGTCAGTCATGATTTGTTTGATATTTGTTTAAAGTTGTGCAATTCGATAGTCCAAAGTCCTTATGCGCAAGCCATGCATATTTCATTCTTATTGGCAAATAATATTTCGTTTTCCTTACGCAAATCAATTTGTGGAAAGATTATGTGAAGGCAACTGCATAGTTCATTCAATTTGTTTTCAGTCAGTGGGTAGTTGCAAATCAAACCAAAGCAAGAGATCTTTCCTTTGTTTTTGCTGAGAATCTTTGAATAATAGGTGAGTACTAATTAACCCTTGGATTAATATCATGCGCTTTCAATATTTTGGAAACCGACCAAATGACTTGGCTTTTCCGTATATCGTATAACTTCCTTTTGCTGTCATCATAGTTGCCAACTATGTTGCTATATCACTTTTCGCGAAAAGCTAACCAGTCAGATACAGCAACACTGTTAATACAACACTTTCATTGTAAACTGAAATTGGCTATTCAATTTTGAAGTTAAATTCTTCAAAACTATTAACATAACTTTTTAAAGCTAACCTAAATCAAGATTACTTGTTTATATGAAACCAGTTTCCATTCAGAGTGGATGCTGTGAAAATTGGCGAACGAAATTTAATCCAACGCGCTCTCAATGATAACTTTAGTGCTGTTCTGCAATGATCAAACCAGTGAGATGTTTTCC
>BLAZ01000657.1:1150626-1156611 GCA_014633955.1 Acropora tenuis
TTTTATTGCTCCTATGAATTCGCATGTAACCAATGTATTCGTATATAACCTGTATGTTGCCATATTTAGTCGTGTGTACTCGTATGTTACTCATGTGTACTCCTTTGTTACTCTTGTGTACTCGTATGTTACTTGTATGTTACTCGTATGTACCCGTGTACGTACTCGTATGTTACCCTTATGTACTCGTATGTTACTCGTATAAATGTTACTCCTGTGTAGTTTTAGTCACGATCCATCCAGAGGTACTGTTGTCGTTTTGTTCGATTTATGGTAACTGGATACTTTGGATAAAATTTTGTCCTAGAACTATAGGTTGTTACCATATTTGTGAGAAGATACTTGCGAGGCTTTACCCGCACTGTATTGGCGTATTCCTATTTTTTATCGAGTTGTATGTACTCTATGGATATAATGGTGGTGTTCGTGAGCGGTAAACGGCACGGTACTAGACCTGCAAACTCGGTAAAAAACGGTGAACTCGAAACGGTACAAGGCTCTCCAAAAGGCACAACAAGTGCTCGCGCGAAAAACTGTTTCAAAACTCCGACGATATCAAAAAAAACTTGCGCAAAAATTCGTGCGCGCAATCATAAACGTACGCTAAACTTAAAATTCAAAATGTTTTCGTGCGTGCGCGCGCTATTCCTGCGTCACGCCACTTCGGAGCTTTCTTCTTAACATTTTCCCCCTCCCCACACTGGGAGGTGTTCCTAGTCTGTCTCTTAGTAACTGTCTATCAATTAATTCCAAGCGGAATCAGTTTCGTAATTGGTCATACGACAGTCTTGGCGCCATATGCAACCTTAGCTAGACGGGTGTGGCCGTCTCGTCCAGGATACACATCAGTAGCTCGCCCTAACGGCCAACGGCCCCTTGGGGAATCGGGCTGAATCACGAGAATTACATCATCAACATAGGAACACATTCCTTGAGCCATCCTCTCAACACTTCTGAAATAATGTCTTGAACCTTTCGCCATCGTTGACGTGGATGAAAAGCAGCGGTCTCAACAGACTCAAACGCGAACTGTCCTCCCATTGGCCATGCAAGAAATGGTTAGGGGTCAATGGAACACTGCCTCGTGGATCCGAGCTCTGGTAAGTCAAAGGAAGGAAATTAAGAGAAGACCCCACCCCGGCAAATACTGTGATCAGTCCCTCATCGGTCACATCTCGGCAGATATGGCTTTCTTAGCAGCTTTCACCATTACTTCGTGGGCTCCCCCAAAATTAATGCGGAGCAGCTGGTGGGTTGAATCTCCATGTTACTCCAAGCTCAGTTGTCTTGCTCTCAAGTTTCTGTCTGTCTAACTGGCTGACTAGTTTTTATTTTTAAATTCGCCCACTGCACCTTCGAAATTCGTACCTCTGTCACTATCGCCTCCTTTGGAACTCCACGGCGACTGGAAAACCGAGTGAAGGCGTTTAGGCACCTGTCGGTATCTAGTCCCCATGGCCATCTCTGAATGTACTGATGTTGTTTCCAAACAAGTAAACAGGCACAGCCACCTTTTCTGGCGAGGTTTTCTGCGTCCTTGAATGGTATACAGAGGACCTGCAGAATACACGGCTGTTTGGGCGAAGAACCGGAAAGTTTCTGAAATGCATGCTAGCAATTCCCTACAACGCTTTCAATGGACGGGACAGCTCCACTCCTTCTTCGTCACTTTCAGCATTGCCAATGGAGTCGTCCATGTAGGTTGACTTCAGGACGGTCTCAGCAGCAAGGGGATTACGGTCTTGGTTTCTTCGAGCGTTCTCCTGCGCTACAAACTGCGACTCCATAGGAGCTGAATTCTTTCCAAACACTACACGGCTGAACTCAAATACGTCCGGTTTTCGGCTAGGGTCCAGGTCTCTCCTCAACAGTCGGAAAGGTTCTTGCAGTCCGAGTACCCCAACAACTTCTTCGTTTAGGAAAGTTTCGTTCGATGCGTCTTTGAGGATAGCATTTACTTTCACTTTTCTACCATTAGCCTTCATCCACACAGTAACAGTTCGTAATGAATATGATTCACCTGGCCATAGTCACAACGGGCATCCCCTCTCATTGAACCGCTGGGCGTCTTTCCTCGTCAACGCGGGGAAACTTAATCATCCGTCCGGTCTCAGGCAAGTTTTCAAGTCCATGGAGAAGGTGGTGATGATTTTTAAGGCAACCTTCTATTCCACATATGCGAGCTGTTCTACAATCTTCCCCCTTATGGTCAGTGGCCAGGCACCGAAAACAAAGCTTCCTTTCTTTGGCGAACTTCCAGCGGTCATCCACTCTTTTGTCGTGGAACTGCTTGCAGAGCCACATACCATGATCAAGACTTTGACAGAGAGAACAGGGAGACCGCACTTTTCTTATTCCATCCCTGATTACAGCAGTATGGAAATTCCGCATCTTACCAAGATCTGGTTACTTTGGTGCTCTTGGCGGTCTAACGTGTTCGAAAGTCTTCGATTCAATCCCGTTGGCCATTTCTGCCGCTTCAAATCGGAATCTGACCTCGTCTTTAAGTCAGTTTCTGAAACTGTGACTGATTTTTCTCTTGCGCGTTCTTTTAAGCGGCTATAATTTTGCAGTTGCCGATCAGGCAACTTCTTTACCATTATGAAGAGTTCCATCCCCAAGCTCTCCGTCTTTTCCTTCCGCCTGTAGCTTGACGACCGTGATTCGCACAAGGTCAGCGAACTTCTCCAGAGCGTGAATATCGTTACTTCTGATTAATGGTATCTGTTCTGGTTGATCCATATAGGCTAGAAGAAGGCGGCGCGCACTACCATATTTCGTTATTAATATTTCTTTGGCCTCTTCGTATTCTGGAGTTGAAACACCAGACCGCGGATGGCTTCCAACGCATCCCCTGTCAGGCATTGTCGCAGTCGTGTCTTTTTCAAAATTGCTGGCTTTCGCTGACTCGTCTACTAAACTCTTGAAAAGGGCTAAAAAATCTTCAAACTTTTGTTTGTCACCATTGAACGAAGGGACGTTTAACGGCTTCAGAAATCGGCTTCGGTCATGTTGATTTCCGTGGTTCTCGTTCAGCTGATACTGGGCAGGCTGCTGGTCGTAGTTATCCGCCATGCTCACGCTAAACGGTCTGCCTGTATTTACGGTTTTGCGCGCGCGAGTTTTTATTACAGTTTGCCCAGCCTCAATCACTCTCTGTACCTCTTTTTCGATAGTTTCCGACCCTTAAATGGCTTCGTTTTTTCCAAATTCATCTCCTCGGGATAGAACGCAGTTAGCTCCTCCAAAGTTTCCTGTTACCTTTTCCAGGGCTGCGCAAAGCTGCTCAATCACACTCGACGACCGGTAACTCGGAATCTTTAAGACAAACTCTCTCCAGCTCATGTCGTAGTTTCGTGACTTTTGTTTTTTTTGGTACGCTTTCGCTTCTTTATCTGTAGTAACAGAATGTCCGTCTCCTTTTTTTTTCGACTCCACTTAGTACTGATTGTTCGGCATTTTCCTCGATAAATTCGGCAACAGTGGTAGCATCGGTATTGGAGGCCATAACCGCACAACTCAACAACTCAAAACATGAAACGACACTTCAAAGCAAACTTTGTCCCATCAACGTCGCCTGAAAATGTTCGTGAGCAGTAAAAGGAACGGTACTCGACCTACAAACTCGGTAAAAAAACGGTAAACTCGAAACGGTACAAAACTCTCTAAAAAGCAAAATAAGTGCTCGAACGAAAGACTGTTTCAACACTCCACCGATATCAAAAAATCATACGCAACAAACGGACGCGTAACTTAAATGTTTCCGTGCGTGCGCGCGCTATTTGTGCGTCACGTCACTTCGGAACTGTCTTCTCCAGGTGGAGGGAGTGTAGGTAAACATTTTGAAATTATGATTAAAAGGAAAAAACTAATTGCATGGGCCGAGTTAAATTTAGGTTTATTCACTACGAGTGCTTTTAGAATTTGGCTAAATTGCCCAAGTCACACAGAGAGAAAGAAAATAAAAACACGCGCAACTTTTTTTTTTATCCAAACAGAGAGAAGAGGCTGCAGATTAAAGTAGGCAGCGAATAACTGCACCCGGGCAAGGCTTTATAGGCGCGGTGCCCAATTTACAACGTGTAATATAATCTCTCTTTTTGTAAAATATTTCGCTCGATTTGTATAGAGTCGGATAGCTTCGCACAGTGTATCTTCGACAACAAATCGCAAGCATTCTTTTCGTTTTGAGAACTTAGATGGTTAATTTATGAGCAGGTTGCTTGATATACAGTCAAAACAGCTCAAGCGTTCCTCTGACGAGCCGATTAATAAGTTCATTATCGCAAATTTGATAACAGTAACCATTATGAATAGTCTGTTCGTCGGATGAACAGTGCAAAATTCAAATCAACACTCAGTTGAAAACTGAATTTTTCATTGGAATATCGCTGACTTCCGGTGCCAGGCTGGTGTGGGAATTTCACAGGTTTTCGGATTTGCATAATATGCCAAACGATGGTCATTTCACTCTAGCAACATTACCATTCTGTAATCTTACCCTTATCCTCAAACTTGAGACACTATGTTCTCGAATTAAAGATTGGATAGAGAAATGAATTTAAAAAGAAAGCAAATCACGCTTTTTTCGACCTTGGCAGATTATGCAAAGTGGTACACCTAGGTGTACAAATTCTCGCGCCGGCTTGGCACCGGAAGAGAGCAATATTCCAATCGAAATTCGACTTTTCAACTGAGTGTTGATTTGAATTTTGGACTATTCATTCGACGAAGAGATTATTCCAATGGTTAATGATATCAGATTTGCAATATTAAATGAACTCGTCAGAGGAACGCTTGAGCAGTTTTGACTGTAAATGCCAATATCTGAAAAAAAGCTCGATTTGCAAAGGAGGATTTTTACTTCGCTAGATTTGTGAAGGCGTCGCTCTATTCGGAGTCTGTTTGTCACGGGTGTGGACAAAACGTGGGGTAGGCCATGCTGTAGGCCATGGTCTAGGCCATGGTCTCCCTTATGGCCTACCCTATGGCCCACCCCATGGCCTACCAGTGGTCAATTTTTGTTAAAACTCGTGGCTATTTTCTGTGATCATTCAATCTTGTTCGCATTCCAAACTGTTGGCGAAGTACGCAACAAGTCATACTAACTGGCAAAAGAGGCTTCAAAGAAGGTTAGAGAATAGATGGTTTAAAATGCATACACTATTTTCAAAATATAGAAATTTAGAGAGTAGCTCAGAAATCTATCAAAATGCGTGTCGCGCGTCTCACACAATTGCTTTCGGACCAAGAGAATCATTGTATTATGTTTTAACAGTTTCGTTGTTGTAACCGTCAATGATCCTTAATATATGCTTATATTTGGTCAATCAAACTGGGTGACTAACCTTTAGGTTACAGTGTCGAAAGATTAGGTAAGGCTCTGGGTTCTAAGCGGTAGGAAAAATGGACAAGCAATTTGTGGAAATTGTTTCTTTATCGCGTCGCAGTCAATAGAAAGGACAATATCAGGGTCGCAACCCAAAAACGACGGCTTTGTCGAGACTGAAAGGCGGACAAATTTCATACGCACACACAAGACGAAGTACATGCTTGCAGCACGTAGGGAGGCTGTAAATTACCAACCAAAAGCACAAAATTTGGTATCAAGCACAAAAATAAGGGTCAAATTTCCTCCGTGAAGAGATAAGGAAGCTAACGTTTTGAGCGTTCGCCCTTCGTCGTCACTTGCCGATTAGATTTCGAGTGTTCGCCTTTCGTCGTTACTTGCCGATTAAATTACGAAGCGAAATTTTCGCGTGTTCGCCCTTCGTCGTCACTTTCCGATTACATTGCGAAGCTGACGTCTCGAGTGTTAGCCCTTCGTCAGAGCGAATGTCATGTCTTCTATCGAAGGGCTGAAGACGACTTCGGTGTGGATAAGGCGGGCTAAGGCTCGAGACGCTTACCAACTTGTTTGATACCAAATTTGTGTTTCACTTCCCCCCTGACACGACACCAGAGTTTCTCTGGAAACTAACCATT
>BLAZ01000658.1:253370-255870 GCA_014633955.1 Acropora tenuis
TATGATGAATAACCTCTCCGGCCAGGCGCCATAAGTAGAGTTCGTTTCGTTTGCCATTGTATCCACCACCATAGGTGCAGAGCATTTACTTTTCTTTTTCAACATTTCAGCTGCTTCTAAACGTTCTTGTATGGTCCTGTGTTGTTGAATCTCAATGTTGTTCTGCGAGGAAGGAAAATTACACATCATTTCATGACCTCTTTCACGGCTGGGCAATGATTTCAATTCAACCCAAGATTGACACTGCCCCAACGTGAGTGCAGTTGCTTAATTAGATCGCGAGGTCACGGCTCAAGCCGTGTTACTAAAAGCAGACCTAAAATTTTTTAGGCTTTATAACGCAAATTACATAACAGCGACCATCATTCTAAGTTTCGTTTCATTTCCACAGTCCATGAGCACGATTTACTTCATACAAGTCATTTCAGAATTGATAATACTGTAAGTCGGCATCGTAACAGCTGAAGTTGGTGTATCGAGCAGTTCATCCGCACAATCACCAGCTTGCAACAGCGACTCCGTTGATAATACCTACAACTACACAAAACAATTTTACCTCATTGATCGAACTGAAGGAGACTAATCTTCCTAGTCTGCCAAACGACATCCCGAAATTTCTATATTTCTAAAGTTTGAACGGCAACATAAACACACAATAGCAAATCTCTCGAGCTCATTCTCTATTACCAGTCCAATTATAAAGTGCTTTGTTAATTATATAGAATGCATGCAAGAGGCTGGCATCAATGTTTCTCTTCAACTGATGTTTCAGCTGCTGTTACAGTTGCTTCAGCTTCAGCTTCCTCCACGACGATCTTTATGTGCCACTCTTGCTCGCTTTACATATTGCTGACCTTGCGGCTAACGATGCGTTTCCTTTTGATTAGGGTTTTGGCGTGCTGCTGCTTTCAATATTTAATAGGAAAGCTCTCTTCCTTTAAAATTTATTGATAAACTCCTGATCCGCTAAAAAATCATGGCCTGATAACCCCAAATTTATTTTAACGAATCCTCTTTATTACCACTTTATTATTCCCTCCAGTCTTTAAATTTTGTTTGTATATTTCTTTCTCGATAATTTATAGCTGTGAACTTGAAAGATGGCCGACGTAGAGGTAGAAATGACAAATATTGACTCTTTGCGGATAAGACAATAAACAAAGCGTCGAGAACATGTAAGGTCACGCCCCATTGGACAATAGATGAAATAACTTTGTTTGTCACTTTTGACTAGAATTCAAGAATTTCGTCCATAAACACCACATTTATCAGGAACAAATTTACTTAAGTAATCAATATTATTTGAAATGATTCGGTTTCGATAAATTCAAGGCAGGTTTGGAATATCTGCGGTTATGCGGTTCCATACGTGCAAATTTTATTGAAGTATAACGACTGTCTTTTCATTCATTCTATAGCATTGACCTAATTATCTGTTCTTTTCTTTACTCTCTCTCATAAGTTCAGCCGCAATATGCTTTTGTCTTTTGCTAAAAGGAACGTTGTGGTGAAAAAAGACACAGCAACGTTATTTATTATTTGAGTGGCCTTAACAGCTCCCGATAATTTAGTATCCTTTACTTCCTGTGCTCGTTAACTCTCGCAGATTATCTAAACAAGACTAACTTGTAGTCCTCGTTTATCATAGTCCAGGATATTTTTATATTTTTAGCAGGTGCGGTCTGCAGCTGCCGAGTCAACGCGTGTTACGTGCAACACTAAAGCAAAACTGATCGGGTAAAAATTAGAGATTTTGGCTATGGCTGCCTTCTATCATGTTCTGGAAATCAAATGAGACAACCGACGGACAAAATGTGTGAAAAAAAAAAACAACAAAACTTACATTCCAGCGCCACTCATCGGTCGGGTGTGCTTCACAAATATAAACAATTAGAAAATCAGCCACATCTTCAAAATCCCGAACGACTTCTGAAAAGTCATTCTGGAAGGTGATATAGAATGGGGGTCAGGTACAACTGCCAAAATTGAGAACCAGTGGCCGTTTTCCTCTTGCAAAATCCAACAGCCTGCATTCTTCGCCATCTAATGTGACCACCTTGCAGTTCGGAGCGCAACCGCCCAGACGAGCTCTCCTCTCGTGGTCGCTAATTAATATCTTCGAAACAGCTGTAAACATCTTCATTCCGCCGTACTCATCCCAGAAATTTTGGTAAGGGACAAGAAGATGCTGTTCCTCGAATTTTTGGACTCTTTCCTTAAGGAAGGGCAGACAAGACGCGATTCTCAGAACGACTACAATGATCACACTCTTCAAAATTGCGAAGAGCAAACCGAGGCCGTGGTTCAACTCCCTTAACATGATAGCACGGCAGGGTTGGTGAAATCAAGTGAATGGAGAGAATAGAGATGTTTCCCCTGGATTAACACTTTACAAGTGACTTCCCTAATTTGTATTTGATGAGAACACTTGATAACCCCGCAATAATTGGACTTAGTGCATTTTTTAGATTGCTGGTAAACGAGCGTATAGGGTAGTTGC
>BLAZ01000658.1:329518-332018 GCA_014633955.1 Acropora tenuis
TACGGTAAATTTAAGGATTAATCACACCAACGTTGCCATCCTTTATTTCAGTTTCAATGTAATCTAGACTCGAATGTCTGATCTATAATAACACTGAACCACGATATAGTGAAGAAGTTTATAGGTCAAATGTAGACGTACAAAGAATACACGCTATTTCTTCATTCGTTCAGAAAAAAAATTCATATCCCTATATGTTTAATAGCAGAATTAAAAGTTGTCTTTCGCGACTGTCATTTGCTGTTGCTGTTTTTTCCTTTTTTATTTTTACCTCTATATATTCTACTGCTGCGGCCATCTAAAAACACGAGAGAGCCGAAAGATCATATAATAATGATGATACAACGACCAGAAATATGACCATCTCGCTAAAAGCGTTCAGACATCATCTACTCTTATTTATATTCATACCGGTTTTTTTTTATAGCGGAGAGGTGAAACAAACTACGGTTACCAAATCTTAACGGTTACGATTTGACATCAAACCGTTTGAAACAAATGAACTAGATTTGTGAAATTTCGCTACAACCCAAAATGTTCGCTTTTTAAAAGTCCAAAGGCTTTACACATGTCGCTGAAAAGAGCGAGAAAAAGAAGACTAACGTATGAGGAATAATTATTTTCGAGAAACTTTCTTCACCACAAAGTTTGGGCAAATAAACAGTTAAGGTTGAAATCACAGACTTGCGTTTGTCGCCAAATTTGTCCATCCTCTTGAGCATCATATGATTTTAAAATGCAGCAAATAATCACAGATTTACTCGTCAACTCACCTGATTTCTTTTCAACTTTGGCGTCCTTGGACTCAATCGATGATCTTTGCTCGTCTTCGCTGCCATCGAAAAGCTCAATTCCAAATCATCGGCAAAATAGTATCGCCGTTAATACAGTGACACGAAGCGGCTTAATTAAGGAACGATGCTTTTCACTGATAGATACGTATCGTATTGCTGCAGAGAGAAATCCAAGCAATGCAATGATCGGTATCAAATGTCTGATTCGTTAATTATTAATAACACAGTTATAATTGCCTCGCAAAAGAAACGGCAGAAGAAACGCATTACCTACAGAGCGTGGAATATGTCTTGTGCCAACGTAACCGTAACTTTGAGGCAAAGAAAAACATACTCACAATGTTGTTTATTTGTAAGTTCGGTCGCTCTCGATCTCGAACATCCAATATTTGACTTCACTGTTCGAACTGATTACTTTCTGAGCCGTTTGTCAAGAATCCTAAGTCTTCACAAACAATCGTTAACTTAATTTCGTCGAACATTGATGAATTCAATTGTTTTTATTGAAATTTGCATTACAAAAGCGTATGCATCTGAGCAAAGGAATGAAGCGAATTGAAAAAAATGCTTGAAAGAAACAAAAACCAAATTTTGCCTTTCGACGATTAAAACCATGCACCGCCTCTTGAGTTTGTTGTTCCTTCTTGTATTTTTTTGTCACACTGTTTTTTCAATCATTACAATGTTACATGACATGTTTTCTTCGCGGAAGGTTCATGTGACGTAATAATTTTCTTAAAACAAAACTTTATAGGAAATACAAAGTTTCCCTGTGCAAGGCAACGTCAAAGAGTAGGTTGACATTTCTGTACCATTCCAGCTCGTTCATGTTGTACAAAGTGTACAATATGGGTGAAGTGTCCTTTACCAGCTGAGACTGTGGCTTCGACGAGTATAGCAGCCAAACTAAATGCGTGTAGCGAGGCTATTTTATAGGTCTCTACAGGGTGTCCACTTAACATTATTATTTCAGACTTTGTGGTATGAAGTCGGACGTCAGCATGTAAAGGCGCTCCAGGCAGCCGCTATCAGTCCATATTTGACCTCACCCGCAAACGACAGCCACAACACCGGGAACTTCATGCCCTACTCTTTTCGAATAGTGAGTGGGTTCTTCAACGTCCCACATTGAAGTTATAAACATGGAAGGTATTTTACGAGATAGTCCTTATCCGAGAAGACTTGAAAGTCTAACCATTTGCTGATGTAATTACAAAGGCAGCACTTTCTACTCAGTTATTTTAAGACCCTAAGTGATGGTCCGGCCGGAGTCGAACTCACGACCTCCCGCGTGACAGACCGATGCTCATCTAACTGAGCCACCGGTGCGCGGTATTTTATCTCTCCCTTAACTGGTCCACTCAGGCTTTTAAAGGAAACACACGTGTTGTGTTGTGTTGAATAATCCATCAGCTCTTCCAGACTTTGACCTGCATCCGGGTTATTAAGCAAGCCTGCAAATAATTTGTTTTCAAAAAGCCTGTCATACGTCAGGCCAGTGACAAAGTTTGACCTGACATGCAGCTAGTTTGGTCGGACCAAAAGGAGACGAGAATAATATGTATCAGAGTACACTTTAGACACGTTTTTAGACACTTTTTTTGACATACAGTGACACTTAAGAAGTGTCCTCTCAATTATTTTTTAATAAAGACCATGCGTCTTCTTTATGAATAACGGCAGGACTAACGTGTTTACGTTTAACG
>BLAZ01000660.1:45275-47775 GCA_014633955.1 Acropora tenuis
ATTGCACTCGAAATCATGTGATTTCCTATACAAAATATTGCAATTTTTGGCTTGAATAGGAAATTAAAAACGCATTAATGATGGAATCGAACTAACGATTGTTACG
This sequence comes from Acropora tenuis, assembly GCA_014633955.1. Taxonomy (NCBI): domain Eukaryota; kingdom Metazoa; phylum Cnidaria; class Anthozoa; order Scleractinia; family Acroporidae; genus Acropora; species Acropora tenuis. The sequence continues at coordinate 45,382 of BLAZ01000660.1, forward strand.
TAAGTTAGGGTCTTTGAGCTGAATGTCCGACTGTGCAGTCCAAAAAAGCAATTAAGAACTGGAGACAATTATGGAGGGTGTTTCCTTTCTTAAAATTTGCATTTTTTTAAAGAATTAAAAAGCGCACTGATGATCGCATCGCACTAACGATGATTTCACAAGACAGGAGGGGTCAATGAGCTAAGTATCTAAATGCGACACCCAAGTAGACGCTTGAAAACGGCAGAGAATTAAGGAAAGTTTTTTCTTTCGTAGTTTTTGAAATCTTTATTTTTTTTATTGTTTTGAAAAATAATTTAAAAACGCACTGATGATACCATGGAACTCAGGATCGTATTTCACAAGTTAGGAAGGCTCTTTGAGCTCAATATCAAGCTGCCACTTCCAACGAAGCGCTTGAGAACTGAAAACAATTCAGGAGCATGTTTCCTCAGTTTCTAAAATATTAAATTTTTTTTTTCAAAAAAAACAAGATAAAAATAAAAAATGCATTGATGACAGCATCGAACTAACAATTACTTCTCAACATAGGAGGGGTCATTGAGCTCATTATCAATCTGCGCAGCCAAGGAAACGCTTGAGAACTGCAGACAATCAAAGAGCTAGGTTGTTTCCCTCCTTAAATCTTTCAAATTTTGTTTCCTAAAGAATTGAAAAACACATAAACGACAGCATCAAACTAACGATTTTTTCACAAGTTAGGAGGGGTGAAAGAGCTCACTATCCATCTGCGCGGTCCAAGGAAACGCTTAAAGAACTCAATTATACAATTCAAGAGAGTTTTTCCTTCTTTGAATATCGAAATTTTTCTTTAAAAAATTTAATATTAAATTGCACAATCAAGGAAACGCTTGAGAACTACAGAAAATTAAGCATGGTTTTCCTTTCCTTAAATTTTGTAAATGTTACTTTGATAAATAATTAAAAATGCACCTTGATGACAGCATTGAACTAACAATTATGTCACAAGTCACTGCTGGACATTAGCTCACTATGCTCACTACGCAGTTTTAATTAATGAAACGCTTGAGAACTGCAGAGAATTAAGGAGGGGGTTGCCATCCTTGCATTGAAAAGTTTTGTTTTGAAAAAGAATTAAAAACGCATTGATGACAGCATCGAACTAACGATTCTTAGACAATTTAGGAGGGGTCATTGAACTTATCATCTAAGTGCGCAGTCCAGGGAAACGCTTGAGATCTGCGTACATTTCAGGAGGCTGTTTCTTTCATTAAATTTAGCAATTTTTGTTAGAAAAAACTTTAACAATGTAAACGCATTAACGGCATAATTGAGCTATCGATTATTTCACAAGTCAGAGAGAGTCAATGAACTCAACATCCAACTGCGCAGTCAAGGAAACTTTGTTTTGATAAAGAATTAAAAAACACATTGATGACAGCATTGAACTAACGAATATTTCGCAAGTTAGGAGGGGTCATTGACCTCGCTATTCGACTGCGCAGTCCAAAGAAATGTTTAAGAAGTTCTGAGAATTTATAGGAGGATGTTACCATCCTTATATTTTAAAATTTTGTTTTGAAAGAGAATTAAAAGAGGCATTGACGACAGCATCGAAGTAACGATTAATTCACAAGTTAGGGAAGGTCATTGAGCTCAGTATCCTATCGCATAATCCAAAGAGACACTTGAAAAGTACAGCCAGTGAAGGAGGGTGTTTTCCTCTTTAAATGTTGTAATTTTTACTTCGAAAAAGAAATTTAAAAAGTCTTGGTGACATCTTCTTACCAACGATTACAAAAGTTAGGAAGGATTATTGAGCCTGAATCCAAGTGCGCAGTTCAAGAGAATGCTTGAGAACTGTAGACAATTGGGAAGGGTGTTCTTCCTTTTAAAAAAAATTCTGTTTCGCAAAAGTATTGAAAAGCGCATTGATGACAGCATCGAAAAAACGGTTATTTCAGAAGCTTGGACGGGCCATTTAGCTCCATATCCAAGTGCGCTGTCCATGAAAACGCTTGAGAACTGCGGACAAGTAAGGAGGGTGTTTCCTTTGGTAAATTTGCAATTTTTGTCTGAAAAACAATTAAAAAACGTATTGATGACAGCATCGAAGGGACAGTTATTTCACACGTTAAAAGGGGTCATTGAGCTTAATATTCAAGTGCGCGGTCCAAAAAAACGCTCTAGACCTGCACACATTTCAAGAGGGTTTTTCCTTCCTAAAATATTGCAGTTTTTATCTTTGAGAAAATTATTAAAAAACGCACTAATGACAAGGTCTAATTAATGATTATTCTACAAGTGAGGAGGAACCAATGAGCTCAATATCCAACTGCCGAACAAAGGAAACGTTTAAGAACTGCGGACAGTTATGGAGGGTTTTGCTTCCTTCTACATGGCAAATTTTTTTGAAAAATTAAAGAGTTAATA
>BLAZ01000660.1:101293-103793 GCA_014633955.1 Acropora tenuis
GCGTCAGTGAACGTTTTCCCGTGTGCGGTGACAGTCATTCTAAAACATCTTCGGGGTCACATTCAATTCATCTTGTCTTTGACTTGGTTTTGTTTAAAGAGAAGCTACCAATGAGATGCAAATGTAACTTAATGAATACGGTAGTTATGTCTGTGTTTCTTTTGTTCTTGTGTTCAAATTATTGGTTAATCATATCACTTAGTGCTGCGTGGTTAGGTTTGTCAATTTGAAGTTGAGGTCTCTGCTTATAGACGAATGTTTTGGCCATATTTTTTATGATAATCTGAGAAACTCGGGTAGCCAAGAGTTTGGGGTCTCGGTCTATAGGCGAAAAAGTGCGCTAATTGTCAGGTTGGTGTAAGGGGCTTACCTATTGAGAAAGAAATTGTGTGATGGCTCATGCAATGGATGACCCTTCAAAGAAATTCATTGAATTTGTTGACGGCTTGAACGTTCCTGAAGCTTCGGACACTTACAATATCACAGGCAAGAGTGCTGCTCATGTTATCGCTATTTTGAAATCGATCGTCAATAATAGAAAGGAGCCGTATGAGTACGATAAACCCAACGTATTCACTTTGAAAATTGAGGGTCAGCATTCAATTTCATTTACACTTGAAGCGTACCCAACTCCAAATCATCAGGGGAATGGTTTAATCAAAATAAATGGAATCGGACGAACTTACAAAAATCTTACAAAAGAACTGATCAAGCAGTATGAAAATGGCACTGAAACCTTCGCCAAAGATATGAAGCGTGTCTTCAAAGACAACTCAAGGCTTCTCGAATGCAGAAATGAAATCCTCCAAGATGCCTATATCCTTTTGCTGTTCGAGATTGGGCGACGATTAGTGGATGATGAGAATGTCTCCGAACTGGGAAAATAGAAACAGGCTTATGATAGCTTACCAATAAGCGAGGCGATCACAAAAATTGTGAAATTATTTGAGAAGAAAATGTGCAGTTTTAACAATGTTTTTCATCCCGACGGGCAGTTTCACTGCTTCACAGGTTCCCCTGGCAAAAGAGAATATGCCATCAACAAGTTACAGTCAAATGAAAAGTACGAAGATATTAAAGCATTGTTTTATGGAGAAGAGGGTGAAGAATCATCCAAAGATGCTGCAAGCGAAGGCAAAGAATCATCCGATGATGCCGAAGTTGGAGAATTATCCGAAGACCTCAGCAAGAGTTTAAAGTTTTAATTTTTACCGCAAATAGAGTCGAAGAAACCGTCGAAGAGGGATTAAATGGCAACGACACCAGGGCAGTAGATAGATAGAAAGTAAAATGACGCTGATAGGCAACGCTTCGGCTGAAAACCTTTTCCTAGGGCAGAAATTTTAGTTTTTAATACGGCAGAAATGCTGATGCAATGATGATTAGATACTGAAATTGTCATATTCGAATTAATGCAAAAGTCTGGTTAGAAAGTTTTTTTTTTCCTTCATTTTTGTCCTTGGTAGTTTCTGCTGACAAAATTCTCTAAAAGGCACATAACTTCTCAAGTCTTCTCTATTGCAATTCAGTTTTCTGATGTCTTTAGGCTCTACCTTGTTAATAACAATTGGCTCATTAAAACACTTTGCTTGACTCAAACTCGGCAATAATTAATTCTCATGATTTCGTAAGCAGTATTGGTAAGTATCGTAATTATAGAAAACGGACAAGATAACGGATATAAAGAATAGTACAAAAAGAAATGTTATGTCTTATGGCACTAACTTTACAGAATTTGATGCATCAGAAAGAATAGAAGAATAATAAGTATGTGTAAGTTGGGGTACCTAAAGTAGTAAGAACCAAGTTGACGACCCAAAGAAGAACATGATTAGTGACAGAAGTACAATAATTTGATAACTAGTTAGGTTCAAAAGTGTAGCTCTGCTTATATAGATACAGTAGACAATCTGGGATGTTCTGTGTATTAACTCAGATTATACGCTTTTTATAACAGAGAAAATTGCTGAAGAAAGCATCTTGCCTCCTCCTAGTATGTGTAATATTCCAGCACCGTTTATAATTGAATGACGGAAGAACTCTTTACTTAATAAAGCGTTTGGTTTTTCGTCTAAGCTTTGTCTTTTTCGTAATTTGAGAATTTTAAATGCTACTCTAAAAGATTCTCTGTCTCTCTATGCATATGGTGGTGTACAAATACACTTTTTGCTGCTTTGAATGAAAAAACTTAGTAAAGGAAGTACCTTTAACCACTATGACGTTTAGTTAGGTATCTCATAATTTCATCGCAACTATTTGAGGCATCGTCATAATGATTACAATCATGCAGGCTTCACGATGGCCGGTGCAATGGAAAACGCCTGATTCACACTCATGGAAGAAATTTTTAGTAACGGATCGGAATGCCAGAGGAGTAAATGCAGCAGTAGTGATCAGTATCTTTAAATTAATCGTTAATCACAGAGGAGACTACAGGCCCTCATATTTACTTTCCGTATCAAAGGCAGGAAGAGAATGATCACCTTTTATCTTGTATCGA
>BLAZ01000660.1:113793-116060 GCA_014633955.1 Acropora tenuis
TGCCCCTGTGATGTAAAGTGCTGCATTATTTTTATTTGCAAATTATTGTAGTCCATACCGTATGTGGTGACTGTTGTTATGTTGTAATAGTCTTTTAACTCAGATCAGAGAAGTTGACACGATTACTGTCAGTTGTTTTTACTCTCTAAGGGGAAAAATGAGTCGAAGTAATAGTCTGAAATCCAGGCAAGAAAAGGCATGGCGGAATAGGCAATAGGAGTTTGGAATGAACCGGGTATGGAAAATTGACGAAGTCGCAGTTGTTTACAAATAAGTGTATTATGGGTTAAAGTTTAGTGACAATATTACTATATATAGTGTTATTTAATTGAAAATTTGGTAGAAATATTGTATAACGGAACTACTGCCTATGCAAAATATGGCTATTATGTATAATTTTTGTTTGCAAAGTGGCAAGGAAATTAATCAGAACGATCAATATCATTTCTTGTGTAACAATGATGTAGCAGGATATATGTAACAGAAACTAAGTGTGAAAATTGCTTAAATTGCGTTCATAACTGCAAGGATCATAGCTTACTTGATCATAGCTTACTGGAGAGAAACTAAGTGTCCCATTCAATTGTGTTTACATGAAGATAACAATAACTTTAAAAACTAATTAAATCTCTTTCTGCTATTGCTTTTACAATACGTAGCGTAACTAGGCCTGACAAGGATTTGCTCGTCGACTTCCGTATATCACCGTAAGATCGGCGGTTGGAAGGACAGTTTACCGGGGGGGGAGGGGTGTTATTCCTATGCCTTGCTATAACTGTCCCCTCTTTCAAAATCATGAATCACAAAACTAAATGTTAATTCCTTCGTACTATGTTTTTAACCCCAACCTTATCGTGCCAATTTAGCTTTATTATTTTTATTTATTTCGACAATATTTAAATCTACATTGGCTCCAAGAGAGAGTTGATATAAATCTAGTATTCGCTTATATTGGGCAATGCGAGCAAGATGAAATCGTCGCAAATAATTCATTGCAGAGAGTCCGCTTTTCAAGTGTCTTTTCTGGATTTTCCGTTGCGTCTACCTCCTTTAACTCTCTGATGTTCGTGACACAAAGCATTGACAGATGACTTAAAGGAAGGTACGTTGTCACTTTTTTTTGATACTTGCTCTCATACAAAACTGAGAGAGCTACGTTAACTAAAGTATCTTTACTTTTTATACTTTTAGAGTTCAAATCCCATTCAAGCTTGAATTTGTCTATGATGCCTCTGGTCTCTGATTGTGCATCTACTTGTGTATTTTAATGGGCAATTTTAATTTTAAATGATTGTCGAAAGTAATTACGATACCGATCACAGGCAGTTCTATCGTTCTTTTCACAAAGGCATTTTCGAAGGAGTGTGGTTGTCATTTGTCCCCAAGACAACTGTGGGATAGGGAGTTTATTAATTCTAAGACGTAGCTAAATCAATGAATGGAGTATTGGACATTCAAGCGGAAGGTGTAGGGATTAGAGAGAACTGATTCAAATCAGGCCAACACATAGGTCTTAAAAGATCAGGGAATACAGAGCTGTCTTTAAGGTTAAGACACTCAACAAGTTATACACTGTTAATTAAACCCTCTTGGATAAGAATGAAAAGTTAGTTCCTTAAGAAACCATGGCGCCGCGTAGGTGGGGAAGTGAAACGTTTAAATCTGCTATCAAACAAGTTTATGAGCTGACGTTTCGAGAGTTCGGCCTTCGTCGCCACTTTCCGATTAGATAACGAAGTTGACGTTTCGAGTGTCAGCCCTTCGTCGCCACTTTTCGATTAGATAACGAAGGTCACGTTTTTTTTTTACTTTAGAGCGTGGTAGGCGTTGACCGCGTCACCTTTGCAAGGGAGGGACGCAAAGCCTACATCTGGGTTTGCCCGTTGGAGACGAAGGAAAAGCTAGGAAACAGTACAGTAACTGTTCAAGATATCAAATAACTTTTCAATATTAGTTTCAAAAATAAGAAATTTCTTTAAATTTTTAAAACGCAAAGGAATGACTATCTCGGTAAGTTGCCGAGCACTAGCAAAATTGATTATGTGACGGTGACTGACTCAAGCTTAATTTTAATTAATTCCTAGAGTTTGTTTGACAGCACCGACTGGCGAATAGTTATGGTTCACATTGAGTATGAAATCATTCAATCTCTGATGATAGAGAATGACTGGAGATGCAATGCATTGTTAAAGTTAATTTTTGAGAATTCCTATACTGTTTCAATAGCTTGAAATTGTTATCGAATTTCATCTAATTCTCGATTTTTG
>BLAZ01000660.1:117397-122397 GCA_014633955.1 Acropora tenuis
ATTACATAGTCACGCTATGATGGTTTCTAACGCGACTCATTAATAGACCATTAGTCGTCACTTAAACGAACTTATTTCATCACGCGATTAACGTTATTTAACGAGGTTAAAAAACACTTTACAGTTGAAACTGATAAACTGGTGGCCCTCACGTATACTGTACACTAGTAATAGTTGACATTACAGCTGCCCCTGTGATGCAAAGTGCCGCATTATTTTTATTTGCAAATTATTGTAGTCCATACCGTATGTGTTGACTGTTGTTATGTTGTAATAGTCTTTTAACCCAGATCAGAGAAGGTGTCGCCTGAAGTTGAGACGATTACTGTCAGTTGTTTTTACTCTCTAAGGGGAAAAATGAGTCGAAGTAATAGTCTGAAATCCAGGCAAGAAAAGGCAAGGCGGAAAAGGCAATAGGAGTTTGGAATGAACAGAGTAAGGGAAAATCGACGAAGTCCTAGTTGTTTACAAATAAGTTTATCATAGGAAATAGTTTAGTGACAATATTACTATACTTAGTGTTATTTAATTGAAAAAATTGGTAGAAATATTGTATAAATAACAAAACGGAGCTACTGCCTATGCAAAATATGGCTATTAAATATAATTTTTGTTTGCATAGTGGCATGGAAATTGTGTTAATCAGAACGATCAATATCATTTCTTGTGTAACAAATGTTGATGTAGCAGGATATATGTAACAGAAACTAAGTGTGAAAATTGCTTAAATTGCGTTCATAACTGCGAGGATAATAGCTTACTTGATCATAGCTTACTCGAGAGAAACTAAGTGTCCCATTCAATTGTGTTTACATGAAGATAACAATAACTTTAAAAACTAATTAAATATCGTTTTGCTATTGCTTTTACAATACGTAGCGTAACTAGGCCTGACAAGGATTTGCTCGTCGACTTCCGTATATCCCCGTAAGATCGGCGGTTGGAAGGACAGTTTACGGGGGGGGGAGGGGTGTTATTCCTATGCCTTGCTATAACTGTCCCCGGCGTCTCGCTATTGACACGAAAGAAGACGCCTTCTGGGTACGCTAGGGATCTGGGACATTCTGTATACAGTTGTTGACCTGTATTCGCTATGAGCTTTGTTCTGGCAATCTTGACTGGAATAGTTCTATGGTTTTAAGCTTGCTCGGTTTTCAATTCATTGGATTACTCTACCAGAAAGAAAAAGCACCACATTGTATTGGCTCCATTCTATGACTGATTTACTTTCAAGAACTTTTTGTTTTCACATTTCTTGAAGCACCTCTTTGCGTTACTGGATTGGTTATGAAGCCCTTGCTTCGGTCATATGAAACAAAAAAATGATTGGCTGAGTAACTAACCATGCTGCAGATGCGACAGACATATTACTACAGTCCGGTCCCACAACCCGCATGAAAAGGAACAAAGTAAAGTCACCTCTTTCAAAATCATGAATCCGGCACAAAAGTAAATGTTAATTTCTTCATACTATGTTTTTAACACCAACCCTGTCGTCTCAATTCAGCTTTATTATTTTTATTTATTTCGACAATATTTAAATCGACATTGGCTCTAAGAGAGAGTTTATATAAATCCAGTATTTGCTTACATTGGGCAATGCGAGCGAGATGAAATCGTTGCAAATTATTCATTGCAGAAAGTCCGGTTTTCAAGTGTCTTCTCTGGACTTGCCGTTGAGTCTACCTCCTCTAACTCTCTGATGTTCGTGACATGAAGCATTGACAGATGACCGAAGGAAGGTACGTTGTCACCTTTCTTTCAGTTGATACTTGCTCTCATACAAAACTGAGAGAGCTTCCAACGTCAACTAAAGTATCACTTTTTGACCTTTTAAAGTTCGAATCCCATTTAAGCTTGAATTTGTTTATGATGCCTCTGGCCCCTGATTGATGCATGTACTAATGTATTTTAATGGCGCAATTTTCAAATGATTGGCGAAAGTAATTACGCGATTCTAGTTGCGGCGCTGAGTGACTGACTTGAAAATCTCACAATAATTTTTCAATCAAACAGAAGCAAAACCAAAACCAATACGCCATTTCCGAGTTCCCCTCAATCTCTCTTTCAAAGCGAGTCTAAGTGCCAAATTTTTGTTATGATAATTAGGTCCAATTTCAATATGAATGAAAACTGATTTTCATAACGAAGACTTCGCACTTAGCCTCGCTTTGAAATGGAGGGTGAGGTCAACTCGGAAGTGGCCTATCGCACCTTGGCCTTGTGCGCGCGATTTTTCCCGCGCCTTGAGTAAGTTACGTGTAAATGCTAGGAAAGCTGATTGGTTCATTGCCGTGTTTGCTCTTGTTGTGATTGGTCGGAGTAATTACTTTGGTATTGGCTTTTCGACAATCAATTGACAACCGCTCTTTCTCTTCTTCAATTTCAGGAGTACGACACAAATCACAGGCAGTTCTATCGTTCTTTCCACAAAGGCATTTTACGAAGGAATGTGGTGGTTGTTTGTCACCATGACAACTGTGGGGTAGGGAGTTTATTACTTCCAAGACGTAGCTAAATCAATGAATAGAGTATTAGAAATTCAAGCGGAAGGTGTAGGGATTGGAGAGAACTGATTCAAATCAGGTTAACCCATAGGTCTTAAAACATCAGGAAATACAGAGTTGTCTTTTAGGTTAATACACTCAACAAGTGATTCGCTGTTAAACCCTCTTGGATAAGAATGAAAAGTTATTTTCCAAAGAAACCAAGGCGCCGCGTAAGTGGGGAAGTGAAACGTTTAAATCTGCTATCAAACAAGTTGTTAAGAGAGAAATTTCCACCGTGAAGAGACAACGAAGCTGATGTTTTTTCTTTACTTCAGAGCGTCAACCCTCTGACGAAGTATTGACACACAATTACGCACAATTTTTTTTCGCAGGGAGCAATGTCGTCGGAACCATATTGTGTAACCACACCAACAGGGAGAAAGGGGATGATGAAATTCTGAAATGAACCCAATAGTCCAATATTCTTTCTTGCATGTCTTGCAATGCTTCATTTTCCGCAGGTTGGCTCGCTCCTTCAATTTCCAGAGTATGACATCCTAATACGACACTTATCGATAGCAGAAGGAAGTAAGTTGAGGGAAAAGGAAGGAGAAGGGTGGGGGGTAGTGAGCTATAACAACCAGAGCGAGTGTTTCAGGTTCCGTTTTTGAAAGCGCGCACGCTCAAAATAAAATCCATATAAAATAACACATGCTCGTTCGTCAATCTAGTCCCGCTTCAAAAACAAACAAAAAGTCGTGATTGTGAAAGTGCCCATAATGCCGGGCCGTGCTCAAAATAAAATAACGCATCCTCTCATGCCAATCCCGTTTGAAAATAAAATTAAAACTCGTCTCTATAGAACAGGCAATTAGACGACTATATTCCCCAATATGTATTTGAGCGTCAGCCCTGGCTATCGGAATGCGCCCACATATGTTACTTTTATATATGTATGCCGTTTTCCTCTCTTAGTTGTAACATCGTTGTAACACTGGCACGTTTTGCTGCTTATAGTAATGTCAATAGATAAAGAATTCACCGAAGACAGAGAATAATTCTGACCACGGGAAAAGGTCCTAAATACCCTCAATAAATACCCTCATACTGCATCCGCTTTGCCCTGTGATTCAGTCACTTGAGCAACGGGGATCTAATCCGAGGGTCGCGGGGATGATTTTTTCTCTGCCCCTGTTTTTCTTGAACCCGGGACCGCTAAGATAGAAACTGGGATAGCTGGCGCTGCACATTCTAAATAACTATCTTATCGATTTTCAGTGTCACGGGCCCACTTTGCACCCTTTAATCTGCCACTCTGTTGTAACCAGGGAATTTTCCCGTCACTTTACCAGGTAAGAACTACCCCACCCTGCAGCTGCTGTTCGATGCTCTACGGTCCGAAGAAATTAATGGCATCTTAGTAGATCTTTACACGGCGCACTACAGGAGTGATCTTTTCAACGCAACGTGGATAACAGTCAGTAAAATAATCCCCTAGAAATCCACTACTGGAGTGGTCATTACAGAAAATGGACAAAAACTTACGGCAGCATTTTAGGGATTACATTGGAGACAAGAGTACTGTAATCACTGAAATCCTGCAGAAGACAACCCAAGAAACTGAGGTACCGTACAAGAACTCTAAGGGTTGACCTTATTCCGGAATAACAAGACGAACGTTTACTTCTAAAAATTAGACCTAGAAGAATTTTGATGCTATCAGAATACAAAGGAGAATTTCAGCATCGTTTCTGGTCACATTGTCATGGATATATCTGCCAAAATTTACCTCCAAAGAAAAATCCGCTGGTTACTCCGTTTATTCTTATTCCAGAATAGCGTCAATCGAACGCGCCCAAAAGCAATTGTTTTCAAGCTACAGCCAGTTGTCTGAAACGCTGCATCAGGTTGGGCGGCAGTGTCTAGAACGAATTTCTAGTTTCTAAAGAAACTGTGGTGCTCCGTCGGTGGGAGAGTGAAACATGAAAATTTGGTTTTATCAAACTAGTTGATAAAGGTCGAATTACCACCGTAAACGGATTTGGAAAGCTGGCGTTTCGAGTGTTGTTTGACGTCCTCTATGAAACGACGTGAAATGGCCAAATTGCAAGTCCTGTGGAAGACGTCAGCACAGGACACTAAAAGATTACTTTTATCGAATTTTTTTTTATCAGTTTATGCCACTTTCATGCTTAGGCAGTTTACTCTCATTTGACACTCCACCATATTGGTAGTTCTTGTAGCTCAATTGTTAGAGCATCCTACCGGCGTTACGGAAGTCGTGGGTTCGAATTCTATCATCGCTTGCATCATTCACGCACAGGTGCATTGTACGCCATGCAATCTTTCATATAATTGCCGTAACTTTTGAACGATTTCGTTTCCCAAAATTAAGAGTAAATGACAGAAAACACCACTTGAAAGCAAACCGGCGCGAACTTCAGCAGATGCTGGTTGAATTTCATCAAAGATTACCCCTTGATTTACAAACGATTGCGCTTAAAACATCTG
>BLAZ01000660.1:132397-134897 GCA_014633955.1 Acropora tenuis
TTTTAATGTTAATGATCTTTGCAGTTATGCTATGCCACTTGAGCAGTAGTGAAAGAAAGGGCTGAACTGGACGAAACCCTGACCTTTGTGATGCCAGTGCAGCGGGGAGCTGGTCATTATGTGGGTCTACGACAAGCCCGTAGAAAGTGGATAGATGTGATCTAATTGAAGTACTGATGATAGCTCAACTGGTAGATAACTGCACCAGTGTCGGAGAGGTCAGGGTTCAAGTCCCATTCAGGCCTTTCTTTCAGTGCTGCTCGAGTAGCATAGCATAACTGCAAAGATCATGAGCATTAAAATTTTTTCCATCTACAGTTCAAATGAATGAATTTCATTAAGTAGATCAAATATAGTCTTACCTAGGTATTTTGTAAAGTGATCATAATAATGATAAATAAACAAATAGTTTTGATTCATGTCAGAATGCCTGATTCTTGAACGAGCACTGCAACCATTCTTATGAAGCCGTCTAATTTAACTCAATATAAATCTTCCAGAATTCTCAGTTTTCATGTGATGTCATGGCGGCCATGTTGGTGTTCAGAAAAATAGCAAAAATGAGTTTTTTGGCTGTCGTCAGTTCGCCGAAGTTATTAAAGCCCTGTTGGACGGGGTTGATATCTGGATAATTTTCCCTGAAATGGGCACATCAATTCACATTAATTTCTGTAATATATAGTAGTACTTTTTTCTCAGGCTCTTTACTTTATTAGTGATGTAGCCATGCAGGTCCTGACTTTCAAGGTGGTTTACAGGAGAATTTAATATTTGTATTTTCAGTATTGGAGTGGAACGTGTTAAAAACTGTATTTGAAAGATTTTCCTGTCTTACCCTCCATTGCAAGCTAGTTCCAGTCCAATTCTGAGAATATGAATAATTTATGGTCTGAAGAGTTATCTATTGGATTAATTTCCATACAAGATGTTATGTTACTAGTATGAAGGTTACATTAGTTTGTTCTAATCAGTGGTCTAGGTGACTGTTTTACAACCTTTTTTGGTGTTCATGCATAATAAAGTAGGGACTTGCCTGTGTGGGTTTATTCCAAGTTATTGGTCTAGAGCAGTTTTCAAATGACTGTCAAAAGTAATTACGTGATTGCAATTGCTACGCTTAGTGATTGGCTTAAAAGACTTGCGCCAGTTGTTCAACCAATAAGAATCAAAACCAAAGCCAATCTTACCACGTACGCGTGATTTTTCCCACCCTTCTAGCAAGTTACAGGTAATTGCTAGGAATCATGATTGGTTCATTGCGCTGCCTGCTTCTGCTGTTGTAATTGGTCGGAGTAATTGCTTTGGTTTGTCGACAGTCATGTGAAAACTGCTCTAAACGGAAGGTTGTGATCTTGTTTTCTTAGGGTTAGGGGAGTTTGAAATGATCACATGGAATTTATGAAGGAGTTGTTCTTTTATATATGAAGTACACTGGATATTTCTTGGTTAGCTGTTTTCATTGTACCCTGATAAACTTTATGTGACAGTGTTGAAGAGTTTCTCTTTGGTCTTTAATGAGCTTGTTGACCTGGCATCTGTGTCTTAAACATTTTAGGCCCGAAAAGCCAGTTGTCAAAGTGCAGTCTGCTTGTTCTGAATGCTGGAAAACCAAGAGGATTACAAGTTACCTGCACAATAGCATCTTTGTTGGACTAAGGAAGTTACTTTCTCCAATCCAACTTATCTCTGGCTTATTTAGTGAATTGAAGCTGCTTATTTTTCATCTAGGGTATTTGAATTGTTTAAAGCCATTCTGGTGTGTTTTGTTTTTCCTTGTATGCTTTACCTGACTTTAAAATAATTATTGGTGTTTGTAGTTCAAGTGTTCTTATAACACTAGAAGATGTAAGGCAAGTTCAATTTGTTTCTTTTTCTGTCATTAAGAAGTCTTAAACTATTGGCATGTGCGAGTTCCAAGGATGTCATTTACAAAGTTTTGAAGGCTTTGCACATGGAATTCAAAGAGGGAGATCTTCATCAGTGTTGTATTGTTTAACTGCTTTTTTTTCGGCGGGGGAGGGGTAGAAGTTCTATAAATATGTAACTATTAATCCTTCCCTATTCTCATCGCATGTTATTTGGTCAATCTCGATTAAAGTTAGCTTGTGTGTGTGTTTTCCCCTTATTTCGGTGGAATTGTTGGACTCGTTATTTTTGATAGCCATGCAAATGCAATGAGAATCTGAAATGTTTTATAGTTTCATGAACATTCTGGTAATATCATTGTCAGTTGTTAAATTGTCCCTCACATTGTCTTAAACTTTTTTATGAGTGAAAGGTGATATGGGGGCAATAATTAATCTAGTAACTATGATGGTGTTGTTATCAGATTGTCGGGTAACTTAATAAATTTAAAGTTCTCATGGTATTGAGTGCGACGATTGTTTTGGGCACATTTCTTAGAAACAAATGTTTGTAGTATGATGAGTCCAACAATTTTATCCCTCCCAACGGGTCTTTTGCTGTGTAGCAAAATCGTTTCAGGATTCAGACTTTTCCA
>BLAZ01000660.1:154897-157397 GCA_014633955.1 Acropora tenuis
AAAAGTAGTTATTTTGTTATCTCCCTTCGAAATTCCTGATTGATCAATAATTAAAATTGAGCATTTTAATTTACCTGTATGGAGGTAGAGATCTTTTACGATCTTAGTAACTCCAGTGACATGAATCACTCCGGTCCCATCATCAACGACAAGGTCATTGCGATCGGGGGAGACAAGCACCACAACCCCCTGTACCCACACTTGAGTTGTTATCTCTTTGCCATACAAGTTTGGGTGAGGGATCCCTCCATTGTGCTGCAGTGAACAGCAGAGTAACTGCCTGATAAAGAACTTCCTGGCAGGAGTCTTTAAAAGGGGAAGCTGTTTCTGCGACATAATTTGGGCAGTGATAATGCAAGCTGAAAAAATCATTCACTATGAATAGGTGATATTAAATTTGATTTTATTTATTATGTAAACTGGAGTGTTTTCTAGGGATTTCAGCACCTGCGAAAAATGATTATGATAATTTTACATGACTGTTTTTGAGATCATCAATCAGCTGCTAACTATATGACACTCGTTCTCTTTTAGACCTTAGGGCCCTGAATGGAAATGTGTTGTCATTTTGAAACATGTCAAAAATTCAACTTCTTCTTGTAAGTGAGGCATTTCACTTAGAATACATAATAGTACATGGTTGGTTGGAGATATGGAATTTCTCTTCTCTGCATTGACTTGAGAGATTTTGAACATTTGAACAGAAATTCCATATCATCGTGTGCCCATGTATTATTTTCTATTATTTTCTACATAACAAGTCATAAAGAAAACTAATGATTGGATTAATAAATTATTTTTGGCTTCAAACTCCTCACAAATGGAAGCTTCCTAACGTGCAGCTACCTAATCTAATACTAACATCAGATTCACCATGGCAACCACATATGGCAAGGCAGTTGAAGTAAAAAGTCTCACAAACTGCACGAGAGTAGCAACTACTTTCAGAGTTCAAGGGCACATGATAGCCTGTCAAAAGACTGTGTTATTACTTAAAAGAGACAAATGTTCTCATTCTAAATAAAATCTTTCTAACAACCTGGCAAGATAGTCAGTTAATGCAGGAGGTGCAGTACGAACGCAAACTAACCAATTGAGCTACATTCCAAATTAAAGTGTCCTCTTTCAGTGAAAGATAAAAAAATGGGCAAAATTCATGCCATGCTTTAGCCTTGCCAATCCCTTCCTGGTTCCCTTATGTTTGTATGTTTGGTATGTTTACACCCTCCAAATTTCCTGTGTGCTCGGGTGCATTTTACCCATTCTTCTATCAATGGCTGAAGTTGGGGACTACACACAGTTAAATGGCAGAGACCAAGCTGTCAAGGATCATGAAACTCTTCAAAAACAGAAAGAGACATTAAAAAGGAATTTACTTGGAGTGGTATCCATTTGTCAGAACTGGCCCCCACATCAATCATCCCACAAATGGAACAACATCTCAGTTCTGCCCAACTAAGAGAACTGCTCATGATCACTAACTAGTCATCTTGCCATGCAGGGTTGCTTTGGCAAGAAAAACAGCTCTCAGTTTGGAACCACTTGTAGTGAATTTAATGCCAATGGACAGTGGCTGTTCTAGGAAAAAGGCTCTCTTCATTTAGGTCTTAAGGTCTTAAAGCTGACAGTGTGTGAGTGAGAAAAAACACATGTTATGCACTGGTTAAATCCTACTCAAATCTAAGCTGATTTGTACAAACATGTGGAAAAAATTATTAGCTCTCATCACCAAATATTATAGAACATCACTATGAGAACAAACCTTCCTGTCCTATTTCTTAGAGGATATCTTGATTAGAATGCCAGTGATGCACTGAACCGAACTTAGGAATTATTTAAGTGGGTACGAAATGTCTGAGCCTGGGCACGAATCGTCTGTGTACGAAAGATCCATGGATACGAAAGGACTGGTGACTGGCTGATATGGCTGGCTAGTTCTGACAAATGCTAAGGCTGCCCTTAACTTTGGGCGCTTACCATTAGTCAGAACTGGCCGGTCAGACCAGTCTATTTGTAAGGAGAACCCACTATTAATAAGAACTGCCCAAACATCAGTTCATTTCTACATAGTATGCATAGCAGGAAGATTTTTTTTAGCAAAAACTCTCCGAAGAAGCCTATTTCATTTTCAAAATCACCGGTCTGGCTGGCCAGTTGTGACAAATGGTAAGCGCCCTTTGTTACCCAACCAACCTTACACAAGTGGCTACTTGGTAAACCCTCCCCCACTGCCTGAGAAATCTATTGTAACACGAAGAACAGACTTCATCTGGTTCTTGCCAAACTAAATGATCTTCAGTTACAGTGAAATTATTATTGACAAAATAAATTTGTCCAAAGCAAAGCAAAATATACCAATCCATGAATCGACTAATGAACCTTCCATGAATAACGAAATACCGGTATAAAAGCTTTTCAACCAATATTTTGGGACATTGTCACACAGAAAAAATTGTGAAATGTAAAAGTTTTTGTGGAGGAAAAAAGGAAGCTAATGACT
>BLAZ01000660.1:230656-233005 GCA_014633955.1 Acropora tenuis
TACCTATCTTAGAATAATGTTGCCAGTACCTCATAAGTTTGCTCTCTTCCGAAATAAACTTCTGGCTCTAATATTTGAGAAGTATTTTTAGCCTTTAGCTAAGCCTTTACAGATTGGCCCAGGAAGAAAATACATTGAAAACATATGCTTGTGATAAAAATAGTACATTTATCATTTAACGACCGTCTCGTTTGTTTTTTCTTCAATTCCCTGCAGTTGATGCAGTAATTAACAAGAAAGCAAAGAGATTTCTGCAGGGCAATTCCATAGGCTATGCTTTATATAAGAAAGCAATTCTTGGCAATTACACTCTCCGTCGAAATAGAAATGTCAAGAAAGCAAAACAACCCTGGACTGAAGAAAAGGAAACATTACTCATCAGCAAGCAATGCAAATTGGCAAGGAAATTCAAAATAAAAGGAACGTCGTTTAAAAAATATTCCGAGAATTTGTCGCGTGCGTCAAACGAAAAAAACAAAATATATAAATATATTTGCTGTTGAACATACCTGTTCGAGCCCCTTGTTTAAAAGCTTTCAACGTCTGTGCCATATAAATTGCTTTTTCATAAATATTCCGATTTCTCAACCACTCTCTAATGACAACTTGACATGAGCTATTATCACAATCGCAAATTGGTGGTTGAATTATTACCTCACAGGGTATCCGGAATTAATAATTTGGACTTTCATGAAAGTGAAGTGGTAAGACATATCACCGCAAGGGGCAATCCTTTCAGCTCGTAACATTAAAACTAATATGATTTGCTTCTTTATGCTTTGTGATTTCATACGACGAGGTTTAATCGTTCAGTTTCGTGGCTGCTTCTCGATTTTTCTGGCGAAGTGTGTTGTAGATTTTCAATGTAAGATCAAAGGCGACGCCAGAAAAAATGATTTTGCGAATTAAAAAAAAAACCCTCCAACAATTAAGTATTTATTCATGTTCGCCTTTACGTTTTTGGATTCTTTCTTTTTTAACCAATTCGAAAAGTATATTTCATGTTGCATATCTTTCTCGTTTTTTCTCGCCAATCAACGGGTCTAAGAAAGCAAGCGTTTTCTAAACCAATTACAACAGATAACCGATGGAGACAAATGATTTAACCAATCAGAAATCGAAGAGAAAAAAAAACAAATTTTGCCACTTAATCATCCCCAGTTTTCCTTAATGGTGAGTTAGGAAACACGATTTTCTTTCCAGTAACTTTTCCATGCAATATCCCAGATAAGTAAGTCATCCGCGAATTTGATTTCATTCCACGGATAAAGGCAAGGCTTTCATATCAGTCCTCCCGAGGTGTCCCGTTATCTTTTTCTTAATCCCAGTCTGTGTATGAATTTACATGCTACAGACTTGACACGGTGTAAAAACGATATTACTGAACACAAGCAAAACAGATGCTTCTAATAGAAATCGGAATTATTAATTACCAAGCTCAGACATTCTGCTCCCTATCATGTACTTCTCACCCAACACCGCTCTTTAATTTTACCCTGTGTGAATTATGGTATCTACCTGGAGTCAGGTTGGTGAAACACACCTTCATAAGCAGCAAGTGCCCCAAAACAGAACCCTTAGGCTAATGTTCTTCACTAATCCAAGAGTCCATGCAGTCGCATTGTCTTTAGAAACAAAATACTTGCCGATATCATTTTTGATGTTGGAGCAAATAAACCTTCTACTGTACAACGTTCATAATAATTTTGCGTGTGGTAACATTAAAAATATGTTCAAGAAACTGTCTCTTGTCCGTATTTGTCGGACTATATCTGTTACTAACGAAAATTATTGTGTTCAGCAAACTAGAACTGAAAATATGAAACAATCCTATTTCCCGTGCCCTGATTTGGAACAGCATTCCACTCTTTCAAAACATGCATTCAATAACAATCAATTAAAAGCTAACTGAACAAGTAACTCTTTGAAATACTGAAGAAAGAGGACGACCACATTATTATTTCTGTTTAGGCCTGCCTGGAAAAGCCTTCGCTAATTGTAGGCAAAAGCTTTGTAATTTAGAATTTGTAGATAAAAAAAAAAATTGTAACTATTTCATAATTTGATCTGATGAATTTGATTGTTGTTGTTGTTGTTGTTGTTGTTGTACAGGAAACGAAAAAATAATTGCCGGGTTTCTCTGTTGTTGCAGTAAGATCTCAAACCAATTACTTACCTTTAGGGTAAGGTTTTGTGGTTGAAAAACTGGGCGTTAATATTGTTGAAGCATATTTTATAATATTTTCACCTTTATTCGCATAATAGCTTTATTGCACGATGCTGAAGAACTTAGAAGGAGACTTGAGCGTGCAAATCGAATTAATTATCACAAACAACCTTCTCTCTTGT
>BLAZ01000660.1:233102-240602 GCA_014633955.1 Acropora tenuis
GCCAGCGACGGCAGAGTAAAGAGTAGTTGGCTGCCGGCGACGGCAGAACGCTGAAGTTTAACCCCAAAATAAAACAAGAAAAACGCTGAAGCTGTGGTCGTAAAATCTGTCCCGTAACAATATCATTGCGCGTATTTGAGTTATGTTTGTACTTACTGCACGTGGAGAACAAACTATAAACATCGTCATTAAAAATAACTAATTTAGCCGTTCGTTGTAGATAGGACCCGGCGCGTGCTCTGATTGGTCAAATACCCATGTTTTATCAGACTATAAAACACAGAAAAAGCGTGCTTAATTATTTTTCGCTACATTACCTCTATATCATAAAGCAAATAAAGAAGTCTAAGCCGTGCATTACACTGTGATAAAGCAATCCAGATATTTGAAAACACTCGAGAAATGTTCTTCGTGTTCTCATGATCAAATGCTTGTCGTGTTTCATTGTAGTGTAATACACGACACGTAACGTTAACGCGCTAGTAACGCACGCATAACTCACACGAAACCCTGATCACAACAATTGAGAGATTTCCTTACAGATTTTTCTGCCTCCTCAGAACAGAGTAAAGATCCTTGATTTATAGACGACTTCACTTCTTCGAGCCAGTGGATTATCCGTGGATTTGTGGGGCCCGGGTACGTCTCAACAGGCATAACATAAGTCAGGTCAAAGAAACTGGTTACTACAGAGGGAAAATGAATCATTAGAAAATCGAACTTGGGAAGGAATAAAGAGGATTATTTCAATACAAAGAGAAGCAGACCTGATAATTCTAAAACTATAGTAGAGGAGATTTCAGCCCATAATGGATGACAAACAGGCTGACGCTTTCAATAACAGTTCAAAAAGTCCATGAAAAGTCGTATCATTACAGAGGAGGGTCGTGTGGGTTTTTTTATTGAGTAATTTCGCCAGATGTATTTATTTGTTTCTAGTGTGATTTTTCCTCAACGCTGTTCACGGAGCTCGAAGTAGGCGTTTACAAGTCGTCTTCTTAGGCCATCTCAGTTTTATAGGGAACAAAACGCACACTTCCAATGATAGTTAACATGTTATTCTTCATATGCAATAGCTCGTATCGGTAACTATCTATCCCCATTCTTTCGCCTTCAAAAGTGGAATGTTGGGTCCCTAAATTACTTCTGAACTCTGATCTTAAAGACACAGCCTCAGTTGTCAGTTGTTGTACATCATAAGCAAGCTGGACAACAAACAGTGGATAATACTGGTCGAAGACAATTATGGACAACCGTCGCATTTGAAAAATTAACTCGATCTAATCTTGAAAACCTTAAACAACGAATAAGACAAAAGTACTGAAGAATAATTTGAATGAAGTTGGCATTTTTTGAAGACGTTTGCATCTTATAAATCGATGTCAGTCACTGCGTTGAACTTTTCCCGTCCTCAACACAATGAAGTCTCTGAGATCGTATATTTTTTCCTAATAGGGACATAGTTTTTGACGTTGTTAACCCTTTCCCGTCCAAGAGGTTCCCCATTGACGAGTAAAATCGTCTGGCGTTAGACAGAGTAAAATCTGAGCACTCATTCGGACGGGAAGGGGCTAAGAGATCTCGTGTAGGAGGACGATTTTCGGTAAAGTTAATAAAGGCTTTCAAATGAAGATGATACGATATGAGTTTTTCCTAACTTTTCATTGATGCTAAATAAGTAAAAATGAAATAAAATAAATCATTGAAAAAAGGCGTTAGTTTCAAGAATTTGATCAGCTGAATATTCTTGTAAATGTGGGAAACCACAAAATTGTCCATGCTGAGAAACTTTGGAGACAAGTTAAGAGAATACGTAGGTTGATCTTGGTGCTAGATTAATGCAAAAGTTTGCTGCAGATGTTTTTTTTCGTTAATAGGTTATTCAATTTGAATTCGAAGTTATCCTTAAAATATTCGACATGAAGAATATTTCAAATTCTGAAAGTTCTTATTGATTTATGGTGAATCAAACTAAGGGGAAAAAAGAAAGAATTTTTTTGTACTTCATAGGATTACAGAGGCGGTCCACAGCTCTATTTTCAATAACATCTCGGGTTACTAGAAGACGAAGTGACAATGGCAAAAATCTCTAAAGAAAATTACTAATCCAACAATTGATAGACTTTCAGCCACAATTTGCCAAGATGAAAATGGTTTTAGCTTGAAAACTATCCGCCAAAGTGTTGAGCCAAATCAGCTGACGGAACACACTGGAATAAAATGGTTAACAATTTTGGTTCACCATTTTTTCTGAATATTTCTATTTATCTCTTAAACTTCTTTTTATTACGAAAAGTTGTTGGTCAAACAAAGGCTTGGAATTATCTCCAGGACAAATTTTGAACGCATGAAATCGACTTTTATATCTCTGATGTTGCTGAAATGTCAAAACACAATCCAGATAAATACTGTACTAAGAATGGTTCAATCATACCTAACTGGCAGGAGGCAATCGGTTGGCTACCACGTGTATCAGAGTTGAATTTGTGAGAACTAAAGACAAATCCAGTCGGCGATAAAAGACGTGTTTTAGTCTGTGTTATTGATTGGTAAAGTTTCTTTCATTCGTGGAATTTTCGTAGTAGCCTCGGCGCCGAAGTCACCCATGTCAATGTGGCATCGGAAATATTTACGTATGACACATAATACAATTAGTGTGTTGGGAATGCTTGAAATTCAAGCCACCTAAAGGATTATATAACTTATTACATAAGTCCTAGCGAATATTGAAGACTACCGGGTCACATTCCAAAGAAAAATAACGAATAGCTCATTTGGTTCGGCAAACATTGGATGAAAGGACAAGTCGTAGCGATCTCTGACTTTGGTTTTGTGGCTCAGTGACCTCAGTGTTTGACTCGACAGTGCAATCCGAACGAGCCGGCTCTTCAGTAGAGTTGCGCCGAAAGCCCAAAGATAACCTCAGTTATATATATTTTACAGTACAATTTTTGAAAATGAGTTAAATGTTTACATGACTGTACAACACAAGTGATTAACCCTAATTTAATCTCTAAAATCCTTAAAACTCGTAATCAGACATAATCAGACCCAATTTTCAATTTTCTTGGAACACGGCTGAAAGTACAGACTAATCCCATTAAATCGCACACTATAGGTTTAAAACGACCTTTTCGAAAAACAAGCTTACCTTTGAGAGTTTAGATTCCACGTGAAATGGTGAGAGATTGCACTGCAGTTTCTGCACAACAGTGTCCTGATTTAAATTAATTCCTATACGAGGTGGTGGTTGTATTCCCAAGGGAAAGGAGCATTTTGTTTGCAACCTGTGCTTCTACGCCTCAAGTACAATGGCTAAGCTTTTGCCATGGCGACCCTTGTCTTCGTTTTGAAAGCTGGCGTACTATTTTGTTGTCGAAAGGGATACAAATTGACGGTTTGACAAAAGCCCAAGCAAGACGAAGTTCGTGAAATTCGTCGTTTTTTCGTTAAAAGAATAAAGGCCAACAAATGTAATTGGCGCTAGCTCTCGCAGGGCCTCCCACTAGTCAAATACCGAGGTTTTGGCAATTTGACCTCGATTAAAGTGTTAACATGTTCATGGAGGAAATAGCGTTTGTTTTCTTTCCTGAAGGGCTCAATTTGAATAGCGAAAGCTTTATGAATAACAATACCTTGTGCATTTTAGCGAAGCCGTTACGCTGGTCTTTCAATAAATCTCTCCGAGATTGTCGGCTTGCGTGTTACTAAGAGTTTTCCTTGAAATGCGTCGACGCTACAAAATTGATGACACACGGGGCGCAATTGAGCAGAATGACCTCTTGTGCCATCGGTTTATTTTCCTCTTTTCAATGTACAGAAATCTAATACTCGCTGTTTTTTAATCAGCTTTCCTGCATTTGTCAGTTTACTGATAATATTGCACTTATCTCGTTTTAGACACCTTGATATCTACCGTCTTGGAACCCTTTACTTTATAAAAATTAAATGACATTCTTTATAATTCAACCAGCCATTCGAGTTTTGTTTCACCGGGCTCAGTAGACAGAAGAAACATTAAGCAAGAGACGACACAACTCCGATAACCTCTTTCAATAAACCTTACCCATGCGATTAACCTGTTTGTTGAGATATTTCTGTTATCTGTTATCGAACACTTTCTATGTTTATCAGTCCGATAGAAGCCTAAATATTTTACTCAATTTAAACTGTAGCATATTAAGCTTCTACAGAAACTAAGACATTACCTCAGTCTAGGATGAGTTATTTGAATCTATATGAGCGCTAAACAAGGTTGAATGCAGAAGAACCCATTCGTGTTCTCATGCACCTTCAATTAGCCTTGAATTAACGCTAATCCGGAAGAAGCGCAATTGTACTAACACTGTAAAAGCTTTTCACGCTTTGCTGGAATAAAAAAACAAACGTTACTCTAACTGCATTTCAAAGGTCTCTTTTTTGTGCCTGGGAACGAGGTGGAAGATACACCTGGAACACATTTAGCTCCGTTGTCTCAACTGCAAAAATCACACGGACAACGTATTAACTGAAGGCAATCCCTATTACACTGGACTTAAATTTAAACCTTGTTGAAGACAAATCCTTCAGTGCAATATCTCATTGTGAGATAGAATGACACTTTCCATAGGTTTAAAATGGACTGCATACTTGTGCCTCCTTGACTTCTGTACATAGTTCATTAGTTTCTTTTTGTACACTTGATTAGGCCTGTATCGTATCGCCGATGTGCAGTTGCAATAACGCCTTGGGCTGCAAAGGAATCGCAAGTCATTCAGGATTCAGAGATGCAGAAAGTATTCAATTTAAAGCTGGCTCCAGATGCAAAACTGTTGGATGGTGCAATCCTTCAGTGTATAAATTACTATCCATTGGATAAGTGCAACGAAAACCAATTGAGGTATTATCTATAACTCACACTATATCCAATAGTTTGAGTGGGGCCTTAAAAGTTCACCCGTCAAATACGTTTTATTTTTATCAGGAATTATGTCACCAAGCTGGGTGATATCAGGCCTTCCATGTTAATCAGTTTAAAAACTGATCGATTTTTAATTTGTAATCCAGCCTCTCCTTCTTACCTCATCCCGTTCTAGATTCCACGCTTTGTGGATTTTCAAACCTGCCTCTGAGGTTTTTCACAATCCCTCTTGGAGGACCAGATGAATCTTCTCTTCGACCTAAAAATACACATGAAGCTAAACTTGATTCGTTTTGACATTTATTTGGAAAAGTGCCCATGAACCAGCCCTTTGAAAAAGTATGCTTTTTTGCGTAGAACTCGAAACAGTAAGTTTCAGTACAAACTGCTCATGTGGCTGATCCCTGTGGCATAAAAGCGAACCCAGATCTTGTCCAACATCTTTTCATATACTATGTGAACTGGAGGATGCCGAGCTGCGGTCCTTCGAATATGTTTCGGAGAAACTCGGAAACATCCGAGTGCTCCCGCTAACTCGTAGTCGAAGCTACCGACCATCTTACGATTACTATTTGGTACACTCTACCACGAAGCTTTGGCAATCTAGTCAACAATTCTTTCATTCTAGGCAAATTGTCTATAGACTGAGGTATGAAATTGTCGAATAATGATAATCTTGCTGCTGGATTAAAGGAAAGCAAAAAATTATTTGGAGTAATGAGTATCCTCGACGTTGAATAGGGGAATTCAAAGTTAAATTCACAATTTGAAACAAATCCAGCTGGTGGTCAGAAATTGACTTGAACTCAGGATCTCCAGATCCATGTTCTTTGAACTTATCACTCGTTCGCACTGTCTCCTATATACTACATGTATGAATAGAGTGGAAACTTAATCCCATTTCTCTTTTTCGATTGGCGCTGTTTCAACTGTCGTCTCTCTAGTTGATGCACCTATTATGTACCTGGCTCCCGAGCCTTCTCGGCACAGTATCGATCTTGTTCAAACATTGCCTTGAACTTACGCACACTCACTGGAGTACCATCAGCTAGAAGAAAATATGATATACAGTAAATGAGCGAAGGGATCACGAATTCTCTATTCGCCATTCTCTTAAAGGTATAAAAGCGAGCCCAGGAAAAATACAGATGCTATGGATTTTTTTTTTGAGGGGCAGAAGGGAAGAAGAGTTAAGAGCTATACTCTAGGGGTGGGGGTAAGGGAATATTGGAGAGGGATGGGTGCTGATTCGTATTTTCTCCGTCTTCTTGTCATAAGAAAGTGCTGGGAAATCACTATCAAGTCCCAACTGTTTCCACAGCTCTTCATCAAATGGACAACAACCAAGGAAGAATATATGAGAATTTTAAGAAGCGATTATAAACAAACGTTTGACACTGGAATGATGCCGTAACTTTGCATTTTATATGTTACCTTGGTTTTTATCAATTGTGGTTGTTTTAGGAAAAATTGGACCTCCTCCTTCAAACATCTTGCCAAGCTCTTTGACTCTTCCACTCAAGTCTGTCTCTTCGTCTTGTCCAATACGACGTTTATAAACTTCACAGTAAACACAATGGAGAGGAAAAGAAATTAAAAAAAAAGAAACTCAAGGTTTGTTTAAATGCATTAAGGTGTATAGGAATGAAAACATTCTGGGTGAAATGCGGCAATATAAGGATTTATCTATGAACACTTGCCCGTTGATTTTGCCAGAATCGATTTTGGGCACACAGTTTAGCCTTCGGGATTCGGTACGCTATTTAACATTGATTTATCATACGCTTAATAATAAGTTCAAACCAGTTTGCTTGCTGTCGTTAGGCAATCCATTGCGCATATTTTCTCTCGCGATTATAGTTCACCTCTAATAGCTCCTGAAACAATTATCGTACCAATAAACGTCTCTTCATCTTCACTATGATTATCACTTTCTCCATCAATTTCTTCTGGTACCGGATCTAGCTTCGCTTCGTCTTCACTAATGGCGTCGTTGGTCTCGCCATCATCTCCTGCAGAATCATCGCTTCGATTGCTTTCGTTTCGTTCGTCCAAATCATCCATTTCGTCGACCTCTTGCTCTGGGTGACATTCTTCCGATTCCAATTCCTCGACTGGTCCGTTAGCCTGCGAATAAAAACATTACTGCCTCCACTTCAAGACGCAGACTTCTTTGTTAACAATTTAGATCACAATTAATTGGCCATTCGAAATGTAAAGATTGATCAATAAGGAGACAGAATTCTTGGAATAAAGGATTATCTCGTGTGTCTAACATTTAGAACTTTCCGCAAGGGAGACAATCACCGCGATAATGGTTATACAATTGAGAGTATAGGTGGTTTTCATGTTACGTCATAGCCGCCATGTTGGTGGACGAAAACAAAAGATTTCTAATTAGCTCCTTTTGTTCGTCCACCAGCAACTGTACATTGCAGCATTGTTATCTGTCTCTAGAGATTGGTTGCAAACCTCCTATAGGAAGAGGGTTTCCGGAAATTATTAGAGCTTTACAAATTGTCCTTACCGATGCTGCTGTCAGTCCGTCTTGCTCGTCGGTCACATTAGCAGAATCTCCTTGTGCTGTTTCTTTCTGATCT
>BLAZ01000660.1:245602-248102 GCA_014633955.1 Acropora tenuis
TTCAAAATCTAACTCAAACGTTATGGCAAAAAGGTACTGAGCAAACAATGAGAAAATTTAATTTATTCAAACTTGCCCTTATTTAACGATCTTCAGTCCAGATGTTCTATGGAGTTTCTATCGACAAAAGAGTTAATATCTAAAAAGAGAGGCTTGATGGTCAAATTTTGAAACAACTGCAGCGACACAAAAAAAGTCTTCAAAGCGGAAATGTTATCATCACCGAATTTGTAGTTGCAACCGCAAAACTTTGTAACGCAAAGTTGTATCAATTACGAAATCTCACTTCAAAGACCATCTACCAAATTGGAGACTTACATATTTTCTATTTATATCTAAAAAATGACTAGAGCTAAAATGACCGTTAGCTGTTGTCCTTCAGTAGCATATTGACAGTAATGATGCCAAGTTCCAATGAGGCTTAACATTACTGTGAAGTTTTTCATACCCAGTTATTCAATTGGGGATTAAACACAAGTCCACTCGCAAATTCAGCAATCCGACGAAGAAATCAAGGATCCCTGTTTTGAAAACATACTTGTTTTGTCCTGGGGAATACACATCAAACTTGAAGATATGTCTTCAAAGAACACATCTACTGAGTTACTGTCGTCGTTGTTAACATAGTCTTCACAGTCAGAAGTGTCCCAAGGAGAGGTTATTTCTGCGTCGTCTTCAACTTGCTTTATCTTCGCAGACGCCGATGGAATATCCACGTGAGAATCGGTGTTCTACAATGAATAAATAATTTGATTACGTCATCTGCGTGGTCCATAACCTTATGGTAATGCATCCATTAAAAGGCATGTCTGGGAGCTTCCAATGGGCTTGGAGAAACTAAAATGTGATAAAATGATGTCAATTTTACAAAATAATTCGTTTATCGTTAGAGTGCGTCCGTCGACTGAGTTATGCGCTTAGGAAGTTGCCAAGCACTAGAGAGGCTAGACTAGGACGCACCTTGACCATGAACCAATAGTTAAAGGGGACATAAATCCATGACCCGAGTGATGGATTGCACCCTCTGCAGCAAACTAACAACCATTAACACAGAAGTTACCACATAAGTCGTCGACTCTCGAGCACTCTATTACAATATGTATTGGAAACTCTTTCATGTTATATGACGTACAATGATACTACCAGGGGAGTAAAAGTATGACCAATCAAAGTAAAAAGAACAAAAAAAACACCAAAATGGAAATAAAATACCTGGATTGAGTCGTCTTCACCAAATGCAACTTGGAACTCGGAATCATGAGTCACCGCTACCGTTTCATCTTCACAGCTACCGATAATTTTTCCTGCGGGGAAAAAAAGGAGAGTGTTGATAGCATCTCATTTTGCTCAATAGATTAGTGGATATGCTTTTCAAATAATATCAATAATGATAATAAAAATAATAATGATAAATACGTAGATAAAACCGAGTTATTTACAATCAGGATGAGCAGACGTCACCAGCAAAACCCATCAGAGCTTAATGACTTGAGACTGCCACAAATAATGGAAAAAATACATGTGTGGGCAGCTGTTCCCCTGTTGTAAAATAAGCAGTAGCTTCCAAGGGCCATCTTGTCAACCTTCGACACTTCTTACTGTCTAGCCACCCTTCCTAACTGTCGCTCTACAATTATAACAGTCCATCGACACTCTTTAGTGTCGACCGACACTTACAGTTGTTAGTGACGATCGATATTAAAGATGTCCATCAACAATTAGAAGTGTCAATAGACAGTAATAAGCGTCTATCTATAGTTCTTATATGTCGGTAAGTGGCAAAGGAAGAGTTATCACAGATGACACTTCTAAACTACAATAGTAACTTCCTCAGTTTGACTGAGATTTCCAAATCGACTAACAAAAAAAAAAGGGAAACCGCGGAAATCCCAAAGCAAATCTGACAATTTCTTTCCGCTTCACATATAAATGCAAAATAAAAACTTGTTAACCTTACCTTTCAGCTGTATTTTCTTGTCAGCAAGCCTTGATGACTGAATTGTAAAGCAACTCAAGTTAGATCCGTATGCAAATATGCGACATTTTGGGGGTCCATGGCTTACATTATTTTCTCAATGGCAAACGAATTTTTTTTTTTCCGAAGGAATCAAAATCACAAATTGAAGTCAAAAGAAATAAGAACTTGTTAAACTTACGTTTGCTTTCTGTTTTAAGAATTTTGCCACTGATAATGAACGAAATAATGCATTAAACCAGATTTTATAGGCAAGAACAGTTGAACCCACACCAACATTACCTCTTTTATTCCGTTTAAATTTTCGGAGGCAGTTTTCTAGGCATTTTAGTTTCAACATTCAGTGCTAATTTCGTAGCTGATTACTGAAAACGACAAATTACAGTCATTGGGCATAAACTGCAAACCGAAACTCCCCAACAGGACACGTCATAGTTCAGAGCTTAGGTGCGAAAATGAAATCCACCCAGTAAGCTGAAAGGTACTTGAGCTCGGCTTATTGGCATGCAAATTTAGCGACCACAG
>BLAZ01000660.1:260602-265602 GCA_014633955.1 Acropora tenuis
TAGGTTCGAAAACGAGAGAGAAAAGGAGAAAAAAGCTGTAAAAATTGGAATGGTGATGATATCAAATTGAGAAGTTCGTTAAACTTACCAACTTTTCTAGATATGTGAAATGTTTGGACACGCACTTAGACAAATCTGGTTTTTGCCAAACAGCGTTTTCTTTTGAGCAGTTGCGGGAGGCCTTCCCTAGGGTGGATATGTATGAACGAAATTAAAGGCATGAAGTGTCCCTTCGTCTTTTTACTCAACTTGCTCGTCACTTGTGGCGAGAAACACCGATAAAAACAAAGGTCGTTAAGTTTCTCTCTAAGTCTAATCTTCAAGTCAGCTTCTGCAGCAGTTACTGTGGCCAACATAAATCAACGGGAGTCAAACATGGGCTTCTTGCATTGATTTCCGCATCCCGCAGGACCGTGCCGTGCTCAAGCGCATCGCCATAGCTCATTTAATGGACTACTTAAATGGCTTTGCAGTGCTGAAATACTCTCGAAAACAAAGACCAAGCTCAATTTATCTTTGGTTCGGAGATTCACTCACAATCCCTTACGTAGCCTTCCTATCCCGTATCCTGCTTTTAGTCGAAATGGGGCATATTCCAGTCTCGCCGTCGTATTCATATCCCGCATCCCACCTTAAAAATATTCCTCTTCCCACATCCCGCCTCAATTTTAAGCTCCGTCCCGAATTCTGCCTCCAACTAAACCTATGTTGGACCCTTATAGACGACTCTGTTGATTACACAAATGTTTGCAAGCCATTACTTTGAACTCTGAGGATTATCGCTGATCATTTTTATAAAAGGAATCGAAGAATCCTTACCATCAAACCCTGGAGGACAGTGCCGCGTGATTCTTTCTCCTTTGAATGTTGGTGTCCATGTAATGTTCTTCAACACTTCACATTTACACAATTCCTTCCCTGAACAAACCGGTGGAGTTATCCTAACTGAGATGCAAAATAGAACAACTCTGACTTTAAGTAGAGATCTTTTATTTTGTCTCCACTAAAGTAGTCCCGGGGGACAATACACTCGCTCGCGGGATTCGGAGGATACGGGACGCGTGGAGAATTTATCACTATTATGTCTAAGGGCCAGTTCCTCGAAGCAAAGTTATCGCTAACCATTGGTTTAGAAGTATCGAAACCTTTACGTTTCTATGCGAGTTCACACTTGTTAGCGCTAACCATGCTTCGAGAAACTTGGGCCAGGATTACAAATAACTAGGTACAGCCATGAAGTGTCCCACTAACTTTACCCCTCAAGCAGACAAAAGCATTAACCTAATCCTAACCGAAGAAAGAGCCGAAACACCAACGCTAACCCTAATGTTATAATCAGCTATTTTACCAATGGAGTTAACGGGATTCTCTTCGACCTTTATCAAAATTTTGCAAGCATTTGATTACTGGCAATCTTAGAGAGAATTGTTTCCATAGTGATGACTAGGGCACTGAGTTCCCAGTGTTGTGGTCTGGCCTGCTGTCCCTCCTTCATATGCATGCGTGAGTTGGATGGGTGAGATCAGCAGCTATGGTATCGGCTGCCAGCGGCGCCTTTACAAGCTGATGTCCGATCTCAGCCCCACCAGCCGAAAAAAAGAAGAAAAAAGAAAAAGAATTGTTTACAGCCATGAGCCGTATAGAGATATGTGCGGTCAGGAGCCGATTAGTGGCAGCATGCAACTCCACTATATTCCTGTCACGGCGTTTTCACTCACCGATTTATTTTTAGATCGAATTTCCCAGGAATGAGACTCTCGTGGGAGTGCCATGACCAATCACAAGAAACTAATTGACGTCACTGCGTCACTGGACCGGAAATGCCTTTCTCTCACGAAAGAAAATGTATACTAAAAATAAATCAGTCTCTAAAAATGCCGTGACATAGGCGTAGTGTGAGAGCTGCATGCAATAAATCGGTCTATGAAAACACCATGATAGGAATATCTCTCATCAGCTCCTGACTAAACCTAATCCTAATCTCAACAAAATAACCTTAGCACAAATTAAACAATCATAGGTAGTTTACACTAAGTGACACACTTTACCGGTGACTTTCCAGGGACCTGCAGAGACTTTTCTCCCACGCACCTTCACCAAATGAGTTGTATATTGCGAGAGGTTATTGACAAGCAGGGAACTGTGACGTTTAAAATTGCGGCATTGAGTCCCTGTGCAATACTCTACATCACATGTTTCCTCTTCCTTTAGATTACTGAATGTATTCCATGTGACTTCCAGTGTGTTGCAGCTGTGGATTTGGGGAAAATCTAGCAAAAGTAAAATAAGCTTAGTCACCGTCACTGCATGATACGACGGTTTTCAAATGACTATTGAAAAAAAAAAAAACAAACAAAGTTTTTTCTTCGACCCATCACAACAGGAGCAAACAGGGCGTTGAACCAATCAGAATTGTTGGCTGCGAACAGTATCTCGCTCAAAGCGCGCGAAAAAATCGCGCGAATAAAGTAAGATTGGTTTTCAATTGGGTTTACTTCTCATTGGCTCAAAAACTGGCGCGAAATTTTTAAGCCAATCACTAAGCGTAACAGTAGCCAGCGCCTAATCGCTTTCGACAGTTATTTGAAAACTGCTCTAATCGTCATCAATGCAAAATGTCAGTTCGGTGCTTCAGACAAGAGTGCTGTGACATTTTCACCCTCAAATTATATCACAGCCTTTGACAAATTTACGCGCACTATTGTAAATATGACCCTCGAGATGCTGAATATGCAAATGAACCAATTCGGCTTACTCAATGTCGTATCCGATTCAAACCCTTTGGGAATAAAACGTTTTATTCCATGTATTTCCATATCATTCAAGTATGAATGCTACATTATAATGCAAATACAATACACAAAGAATCTTAAGCCCAGGAGATTTGAATTGGGTATCACACTGAGTTAGCTGAGTGGGTCTGTATTTAGGCAGGTTTGAAAAAAAGAAAAAAGATTGCTCGAGCTATCACGATCTCACGTAACTTCAAAAAAGAAGAAACATTTAATTGAGTAGCAGCAGTCGTTGAACGCTACAAAAATCGGTAAAAATTCTTCTAGTATTCCTGCGAACTTCTATCAATTTTCTTTGTCGAGTGATATTAGAACAGTTACCTTTCTCGATAACATCATCATCGTTCTATGGATTTATACTGTTTACAGTAAATCCGTCATTGCCATAAGGACTTTCGTACGTGTTTGAGCTTTTTAGAGTGTAATCTTTTCCTACTTACCTAATGCTCTAGCAGTTCCAGTTAAACCCTGTGCATGGGCAAGTGGACTCCGTCCCGCGGCTGTGTAGCTCAATACTTGAATTTTATACGTTGTATTAGCCGTCAGATTCGTCAATAGGTATCGCACAGAATACTTGACAGGGATGACACTCAGGACGCTGCCTTGTTTAATTACAGTCAACTGTAAAAATGAAGATCAAAACACGAGGATACTTTACGTAGGGGAACTTTTACACGTCACAAAAAAAAGGAAAAAAAAAGAAAAGGCAGACAGCTCAAAAAGGAACAGACCACAGTCCGTACAAAAAAAAGTTAACACAGAGGATAAAAAAAAAACGTACGGCCCACAGAGAAATATTACATTAGCTTAAAGGCGATTTAGACGTTGTTTTCCTCAAGTTAGAACCCGTAACTAGTTTTTACACGTTGAAGATGAAGAACAAATACGCACGCGTAGGATCAATATCATTTCAGTTTTAACAGTAAAACTTTTCCCCCTGGTTTCCAATTAATCGCCCCATCACTCGAAATCGTGCTCCTCAATTTACCCCTGCTGTCTCTACGTAATCGTAGAGATAGCTGGAAATAGTGGTGTATGAGCGATTATGATCGCTCATATAGAGCACTATTTCTAGCGTTCGAGGAGATAAAATGGAGATCATGCAGTAATTACTAAATCGCAACGGGGAAACTCAGAACAGATCAACTGGCATGTGGAAATGTTCCGAGCCGCTCCATTTTTATCTCTGAATTTACCTGTTTCAAACTGCTCAGAAAGTAAGACTTTGTGCTTATCCAGGGATTATGCTGTTATATAAACAGCGTAGATCAGAGCCAAGAAAAAAATATTATTTGGAAATATCACGTCGTCTGCATGGCCTCAAATTTGATATTTTCATGTTGTCTTTTAGCGAGAGAGCGTCAAAGAAATGTAAAAAATGCATAACGCAAGTGTGGGGCGTGCTTGCGTGCCGGCGTGCCGGCGTGCAGGGCGTGTTGCGCGTGCGGGGCGTGTAGAATATTTGTTTTTGCTTATTAAACCTTTTTTCATGACATGAGCAACGAAATTAGTTATTTCAGCAACTCTTGCGATAATTTTTCGAAAAGATTGATATCTCTACATCTCTACAGACTAGAAACCATTCTATTTGTAACCTGAATTCACGAAATAGTAGTTCGGGAGCAACTACAGAATTCAGGGCCACGCAATGCAAAGACATGCAAATTAGTTAAGACTTTTGAAGAACGAGACAGATGTCAATAGACAGATGTCAACAGATGTCAATATTCATTAATATGGAAATGAGGAGCCCTATTTATTATTGAAGGCTAGTTTCCCAAAGCGAAAAAAGCCACATAAATGATCGCAAAGTAACGTTTTGTTGATTAGCATTTAAAGTTCAAATGAAACAAAACAATGATCAAAACTGAAAGTGTGTATATGTCATTCGGAGATCTGTATAGGTCCTTGGATAGTTTCTGCGGGATGTTTTGGATAAACACTGGCTCGTGATATTTCAAAACTACTAACAAATCATTCGCCGCTTCTTAGATCACGATATATTTTGGTGGTATTTTAGTGAATGATATTTGGGAGTTTTGAAATATCCACCAAGCCCTTGTTGTTCAAAAAAGGTTGTGGAACACTGTCCGTTGGATAAATAACAATGCACTAGAAAACTCAGTAGGTTTTCATAGCAATTATCCAGTGGATTGTCATTTAGCCGTCGGATAACACTATTCAACCCTTAAACAATTGAGGCGTGTC
>BLAZ01000660.1:278102-280602 GCA_014633955.1 Acropora tenuis
GTACTTATACTAAGAGCCATTTCTACGCATAAATAAGAGTTCTACTGTCCCGATGGAGCCCAACATTTCCTCGTCCTGTCCCGATGAGGATTTAAGGTCATCCACAGCATATCTACGAATGACAGTGAGGAGAATATCTAAACTGATAATAATGCTGGGAGGGGGATTGATAGTTCAAGAACAAGCATGATAACTGAAGACAAATTTTACCTTGTTGTTGTTTGGGTAAATACACCTGCCTCAGCAACTGCATCTTGTTCGACTTGAGTTCAGCTATGTTTTGCCCCGATTTTTCAAACTTGCCATACATAATCGCGTTGTGTTCTTCAAGTTGCATGTTAATCTCTTCCTGCAACTCTTGCTGCGGAAGACCAAAGTGAGCCGTTCGCAGATTGGAATCGGCGCTTAGCACTGCATGTAATGGACTTCTAACGTTCGCCATCGGTTTGGTTGTTGCCATTCCACTCCACATGGCGTGGTAGTCTTCAAAAGAAACTTTCCCTAATCGAGGCACTTTGATTGATTCATCTACAGTTCCACTGGACAGAACTTGTCCTGTCGGAGGAGACCTGGTCAAGTCAACGTCATTGGCCACGTAGGGTTTGAGACCAGCTGGGTGATTTTGAAAAAAAAAAACAGATGTAACATGATTCAGACAAGATCACCGAATCAGGGGCACAGCTGCCCCCTACTTATGGCAAGAAAGGCACGTAATTAGATGCAAGCTCAATTTTTATACACGTCACGAAGTGTTCTGTGACGTCTAAGAGTAGGTAACTATTTTGTAACCTCAGAGTTTTGTAAAAGGTTTGGCGCAACTGTTTTTGCCTCTTTGAGGAATAAAGTAAAGGAGACACTTTGCGACCATTAATGTCTTATCTTGTGGCAGAAATGGTGGTTATCTTAACGAGAAAGATGAGGGGACACTTTAAAAGTCAGGGTGCACCTACCATCGTGCATTTGTGGATAAATAACTGATACTGATTAAAGTGGAAATCACAGTCTGTAACAGCCGGGTTACTTTTCAAACTGCCATATAGCCAAGCACACTGCACTTCACTAAAAATGCATTTGTTCTGAACTTGTTTCTTAAAGAGTAGTAGAAACCGCACGCTTCCGAAAGCACACCAAGCAGCCAACGTGTTGGTGTTACACGATTCGATAATTACATGAAGGCGGAAACAGCTGACCACACAAAAAGTCAAAATGGCCGCTTTTGGCCAGCAAACCTCTTTTATTGGCGATCGATATTTAAGAAGATCTGCAAGTTTCTTCGACAACGGGGGAGAAAACTATGAACAGCAGGAAGCAAACTTTTAAAAACTTGCAGCACTGGATGAAGTAAATATGTTATGCTGCATTTTATCGTATTTGGCTTGCGTGTTCAGTGTTGGTATAGTAAATTGAGTGATCCTCCAAACCTTCTAGTTTGTTAATTAAAATTTTGATACAGTTAAGATTAGTAATTTAGGGTGCTTCGTGAAAGCGAAAGAAACACAGTGTATGCAAACGATGTAATGAGATTCCACTGCCTGTAGGCACACTATATTGGTCTAAAAATGTGAAACTATGACATCGGTACCAATTTAATAATAATCTACCGTATGTCGTGTCTACTACAGTACTGTATATAATAGCCAGGGACCAGCATTAATTATTCCACCTTTTGTCCCTCCATTTAGAGACCAAGTCATTACTTCCAGAGGGGGTAAGGCTGGTGAAAATTTGATCTACTAGTTTCTTTTTCCAACCCCACCTCTCTTAGTGAAAAATAATAGGAGCCGTTTGTAGCTACTTATGTTGTGAAACTTTTTCTTATGGCAGACTTATTGAATTCTGGCATAAATTTAAATGCCTTAACCCTTCACTTTTGTCCCTGCCTTAAAATTGGTGACAAGTCTCTTCATGGCACCCCCCTCAACTCTATAAATGACTAATCCCTAAGGGTTTTGCCAAGAATTGAGCCCCTTAGGAAGGTCCAAATTCTGAGAAAAATGTCTCAGAAACCATTTTGTTCAAAGATCAAGTGTGCTAACTGGTTCATTCCCTCAGAAACCATCCCTCCCTATGCCTCTGGCTCCCCCCTGCTGAAAAATGGAATGACCTTTGGTTTTTTGATGGACGAGTAATCAGGTATGTGACATATATGTTGCAGGTTAATTTGATTTCAGGTCAAAATGATTTTAACCTAGGTTGATTTGAAATTTCTTTGTCTCTTTTTATGATAATGAATACCAAATAAAAATTATAAAGAAATTACACATCAACCTAGGATAAATCATTTTGACCTGAAATCAAATTCAACCTGCAACATATATATGAAGGACAATGTTATCAGTGGAGGGAAGTGCTGAATTGTGAGTTGTCTCTAATTTCAGTGAGAGACAAAAGAGCGGCAAAATACACACACAAGCAGAACACCGTGCCCCAGAGATAAAAGGAATGACTACATCAGTGCTTTAACTGCTGTGAAAACCATGGAAGGACATCAGCGCATGAG
>BLAZ01000660.1:290602-293102 GCA_014633955.1 Acropora tenuis
TTTTTCTTTATTCTTCTTTTTATTTTTCCTGTAGTATACTTCGTAAATGCATCCAAACAAAAAGAATGCCCCAAGAGTTCCTCCGCAAATTTCAAGTGTAAGAATAAAAAATGGACTTCCGGGCTCAAAGAATACCAAACCAGATTCTTCTTCCTCTTCCTGGAGTTATGAAAAACGAAGTAGGTAATAAAAAAGGGTCGTTATTTATTCAACCAAAACTTGCGTAATAAATTATCGGCGAGAAAAAAAAAAAATCGTATTATAAATTTGCTATCCGCTCTCAAAAATTCTTCGTCCCTGGTCTTCTCAATTTTTAATGTAACAAAGACAAGTATTAGAAACAAACGCATTAATGAGTTTGGAGTTGTTTTCTTGACGTAATGTGTGCTTCAACAACCATCTTCAAAAGTGACCGTTAACCACAAATTGTCTCAGTGCTTCTACTGTTTGTCGCCGCGGTTTACGTTTACTTTCTTCGTCAACTCTTTTCCGAAACTGAATGCAAATGCAATGTTGTCAGCCTGCGGGACGCAGACCTTCGGGATAGATTCGGGACCGGAAAATCGTTTACCTCATGAGTTTCGTGTTGTCCATGATCTTCATCTTCTTCATTCTCATGGACTAGAAATTTTGATTGAACGTCATTATCTCGTATTGATTCCTCCAAATCTTTCACCAGCGCCATTGCCATATTGCCGTTTAATATAATGCCGTGAGAAATTTCTTGCTCTACTATCTCAGTGATCTCAAACCAGGTCCCGTTAAACAGATCAAGGCGCCGCACTGTTACATACATGTCTATCAAAATGGCGTCAACCGTTCCATTTTTCAACATTGCCACTAGTTGTTCAATGGTATTGAATTCTGCACCTGCCATAGATAAAGACAGTTAAAGAGGGATCAAAATAAGTTTGGCGGGATGCGGGATGATGCTTAAAATCGACGCGGGTGAAGGAAGATTTTTAAGGTCCGGTGCGGTATGAAAATATAATGGCGATAACGGAATTCACTTCCTTTGCAGTAACGCAAAACAGTTCCTAGGAGATAAACATGCAGCTTAAGCAAGCATGAAGAAGAACGAGAAGGCCTCAAATTTGCATAGTTAAGGATGAAATAGTGCAGTTTTGCACGCTTTGCACGTGCATTTTTAATTTTTTGAACATTACGTTGTCCTTCTCGTCCTATCGACGACGTGAAATGATATGTCGCAGATTTGCCGAGAATGGGAAAGAAATGAACAGAAATAAAAAAAAAAAGAAGAAGGACGTGATGGACGTGCAAAACTTTTGTTTTCGTGCATTTGTGTCCAAAATGTTGACAGACATGTTTCTCTATAACTGTATAGCTTCATTTCTACAATCTAAAATAGTTTACTTACTTAAATTGAATTTATCCATTAGCTTTCTCACCGCTACGTCCCTTTCTGTAGAGTTTTGCAAAGTGGCAATCTGCGTGTTGAGCAAAATACTGACGTTTATGAAAGTTTATCACAACTACCGGTTATGACCTCATATATGTTTTCCGGTATTAAGCGTGCATACGCAGTAATATCTTAGTTTCACAAACTCGCCATTTTTGTTTGCAGATGTCGTGTTTGCGAGCATTAAAATACACAAGCTTCTGCCATAAAACATGACACGAAACGTTTACAATCCCAGCATTTTAAAAACAAGATACAATCCGAATCGAAATTAGTATCATCTTTGATAGACCACAACTGTATAATGTCAAGATATACGATGAATCATTTTGAAACCACCGAATTGACGAAGTTGTAGCCTGCGTAGAATTAGAACGTGAAATGGTATGTAAACGTGTAATGGGGTCATCTACTAGATTAGCCTTTGATACTTGAATAGCCCCTCTGCACTCCGTATCTAGTAATACTGCACTTATAATCATGTTGCTTGCTTTTGCAAATTGTTACGCTGTATCAATTACTTTTTTTGAGCTGAGTTGAACTTGTTTTTTTTTCTCTGTCCTCTCATTGATGAGAAGATTATGTCACAACGGTGTTGTGAATCCTCAAATGCAGCATGAAGATCTGCAAAAAAACGCCACTTTGACATCACAATGCATAGGCCTGAAAACTCACGTTAAGGACTTGGTCCTCTTTCTCTGCTTTCTCTGGACCTCCTTTAGAAACCACCAAAGTCAAGTCAGATGAAAGACCAGATGAGAAGAGTGCAAACACAACAAGACCAACCAAAAACCAAACGATAGCAAACGCCTTCGCCTGGTCTGATCTGGGTGTGCGGTCGCCATACCTGAAATGACACAAGAGAGACATTCCATTGCCTCATTTTGACTGTAAAGCTATCTTGGCCTTTTTGAGTTTTATCCTACTATTGCCTAAGAAGTACATCCGTGGTAAATCTAAACTTCACCAAAAGATACAGAGGATAGAAAAGAGAAAAGATTTCACTCACCCCAACGTTGTCATGGTGATAAAAGCCCACCACAACCCATTACCAAAGCCTTTCAAGAAACCATGTGGGAA
>BLAZ01000660.1:300602-303102 GCA_014633955.1 Acropora tenuis
ATTAAGCTAACGTCGAGCACACGGTCTGTAAAATGAGATGGTTTATCATATCTATCATTGAAATGGGTGTTAGTTTTTCAGTTCATCGTAGTATAATAAGTAGACCATACCAGCTTCTTTTCCATATATTTCCAGTCTCAAACAAGGCAATCCTTCCCAGTTTTTCGGCCGGATACGCAAAGCCTTCGCTACTATGTCGCCCTTTATTTCAACAGTTGCAACTGAAAAGTGATTTGTATTGCCAGTCATTCCATTCTGTTTGGGGAGAAAAGAATTCTTAGCTGTTGCCTAAACATCGTTAAAACTGAGCTGCGATACTCACGACAACCTTGAACTACTCCTACTACTATTTATCCTACTAGTACCACTACTAATACTAATAATAGTAATAATAATTATAGTAATATTTACAATGAGAATGATCAGTGAGAATGAATAAATGAATACCCAATGTCATTTGATGGTTTCTTTTAAACTCCCGTCCTTTCTCTATTTGACAGCTGTCAATATCACGCACACACACGTTTGAGAAATTATGGCGGACGAGTGAACAGCTGTGTTTCATCTTACGAAGAAAAGAGTTTACTTTTCGTTTATTCTGGACTAAGGTTCCTAGAAAACATCCCAAAATGAACGAGAGAAGCCTCTGTTTGCGGCTGTTTGTTTAGAGGTGAGATTATATCGCGTTTTACAGTTAAGTTTTTATAATACACAGTGACTGTCATTTTAAGCGTCAGCACATTCCAAAGAATATTTAACACGAATATTTTTGGTGTTAGTTTTAAAGCCGTAGCGGTTTCCTTCGCCTTTTTTTTTGCGAAAAAACGTAGAAGGCTCGTGCACAAGCAAAAGCAACAAAAGTAACAGTTAATTAGTGAACAAATTAAAAACAATACACGCTCGTTTAGCACGTGAATTTTCGTCTTTAATTTAACAACGACTTGAAATTTCGGTTTCAATTCCAGTATAAACATTAACGAGGATGTTTTGGATTTTCCTGGTTGTTACTGTCTTAAAATCAAATCAATTTCTGAACAGTTAAAGGTAAATAGTTAACAAACAGCGGAATGAGTCGAAATTACTCGCAAAAATGTTAATCATGAAAAAAAATTACATTCTCAGGTGAACTTTGCTGCACATTTGCGCTGTATGCTCAAGAATTATGAGGTTGAACTGCGAACGTAAAATACCAAGGCCTCTCAGGTAAGGTTTTGGAGTGTACATTCGTTAAATAAGGTAACATTATAATTTTTTATATATATATTTACGGAAATAAGCGCCGTCATTTGTCAGGGTGTTATTTGATGTGTCAATAGAATACTAAAATCAAGACAACTAGCATCAACTACAAATTTGACGACCCTCTGGTAAGCGCAGATTGGCGTGCGATTTGCGACTTCGTCTTGTCCAGATAAGTTGTAGAAATTCTCTTACGTATGTGCGTTTGCGTTTAGGCTTTGGTGGTATACTCTGCTCTCAAAATCTTAGCTCTTCGATTACCACGGTCTTTTTAAGATTTCATTAAGTTTACTGGACTTTTTGAATGTCTCGGTCCACAGTAAGAAGATCAATAGTATGAGAGTAAATATATTAGAAGTATAATCATGATACTCTACGGTATCACATCTTGAGCGATTAACGTCTCGCAAGTATCTCAAAGGTGATTATTTGTTATCAGCATTGGGACCCGAAATCCGTGCATTCGACATGATTTATATTAATCCTGTACCAATTTTACAAGAGCAGTTTAGAACAGCTGCGCAGTATAGGCAAAAATAGTTGTAGGACACTGGCGTGAAATTGAAACAGAACAGTCGAGGAGATCATGCCATTTAATTTTTTTCTATAATCAAAGCAAGGGTGTAGTCAAGCTACTTCTATTTTAGCAGAGGGATTAGAGCATAATAGCAGCGGGAAGTTAAGAGCGATCGTAACTTCAAGTGATCGATGTGATTATTCGAAAACACCGCTGGGTTATCATAATTTGATGTCGATGGCACAAATCGACCCCAAAAATGAGTGATCGGCGCGATTAATATTATATGGAAACAGTTACTGTACCGAGAAGTGAATGACTGATCGTGATCGCCTAAATATAACTGAATCTAGCACTATTTCAAGCAATGGGTCGATTATATGATACCCACGCTTAAATATGTACCGACAACTAACCTGTAAATTAGAAAAAAACCATTTGACAAAAGAGCTACCATCTCTTGCTGGTAGAAATCTCCTGGTATACTAAATGCAAATGCTGTAATCTGATTGGCTGAGCCATTGAACACTATCAGCCATTGGTGTGAAGTGGCTGGAGGTCGCCTTGCAAATAACGACGTTTTTTTTTTCGTTTTTTCAAAGTTTTGGAGAAAAATTTGGATGCAAATGGTTAATTAGACTTCTCTAAGTCTAAACGAAGGGCATTTACGGTTTCTTGACTTTGGAAATTTGAAATTATTGAAGAAGCTGATACGAGCGTGCGCACACAACTTTTATTTTAAAT
>BLAZ01000660.1:330181-332518 GCA_014633955.1 Acropora tenuis
ATGGGAGTACACCATGGTCAAACGGTGAAATTTGGCGTGGCTAGCTATAGTTAACGTTCACTAGTGGTGTGTCGTGATTCCCAAAAAGCCATGGGCTTAGCCTTAGGGCAGACTATTAAAGAGATGGTGTGGTAAACGCCGAAAGCTTAAGAAATTGTATTGCAGGGCTTAAAAAAATCAGTGAACTGTCTAGTCAGATGCAAAATGCGCGTTGCTGTGGTAAATCAGTGTGTCTTGCATGTTACTAATGGATGAGACCAATTTGAAGAAATAGTTTAACTTAGACAGTTCCTGTTCATGTTGTTTTTGTTGTTTATTTTCCAATTTGAAAAAATACCTCTGGAATTTTTTTTGTGCATGAGCGACGTTTCGAGTAACTCGAGGACGGAAAAATGCACTTATTTTAAGTGAAAGGTGCAGTTTAACAACAACAAGCCTTTGACTAGAAACTACCTTCAGCAATTGTTTTTGTTTTTGTTTTGCAATAGTGTTATATTAACTGTTACAGTTTCTTACTTGTTTTGACATCTAACGTGTGTATTCCCCTGTTGATCCTTAAAGGAAAAGACGCAAGTTGTTTCACAGTAGATATTAAGATTATACAATCCACTCTCTGCAACTGTAAGATAAGCTCGAAGTCGCTGACCCGTT
Organism: Acropora tenuis; assembly: GCA_014633955.1. Classification (NCBI taxonomy): domain Eukaryota; kingdom Metazoa; phylum Cnidaria; class Anthozoa; order Scleractinia; family Acroporidae; genus Acropora; species Acropora tenuis. Next base: position 330,833 of record BLAZ01000660.1, read on the forward strand.
AGAGGTTGAGCCAAGGAAGCATTGAAACTGTCAATTCTTCTACTCCTATGTGGATTCCCTGGAAAGTCTTCATGCTGAACCAGGCTTTTCGTACTGTTTATTTGTGTGTTGTTTTCCCATATTTCTTGCAAAACACCTTTGAGTTCTACAAAGAAATATGTGAGAATATTGCTTAAAATATTGATGATGATTGTACTGCAGCATTATTAAGCATTTATTAGCAATAACACTGTATAACTTTTGAAGCAATGTTATGAAATATTACGAATGGATTCTTTGTCCTAGTGTGGGACTTGACAGCTGCGACTCAGTTACTTTGCGTTTTTCTTTTAATTGTCAATAAGGCGCCGACTTGCTTAGTTTCTAAAGAAACTGTGGTGCTGTGTCGGTAGGAAGTGACTATCAAGTTCGGAAAAGTTGAAGGCCAAGTTACCACTTTGATTTGCCAAAATAACCTAGCTAACGAAGTTCTAACGCGAGCCTTTCAAACCATTTACCTTGCTGATTAAAAGTTCATCAACTTGAAACTTTTCAAAGTAAAGCAATCGTAAAAGAACGAATTAAGAAAACGATAGAACATAACTGTTATGATTGAGAGTTGAACGTGCTTTGGGCCATGAGGCATTAGTTAACCCTTACTGATAACAATTTCAGTAACGATTTTCTACTTGTTACAGTTTTGTCTTGCGTCATGAATCTTTTAGAACCGAGCCTAGTCGCGATCGAGTGAGAAAATTTAAAGAACTTACTACTGGAGTATTGTTAATTATTAATTTCAACTGCTTAGTAAATTTTCTTTACATCAAAATATTACTGAGCAATTTCTTGAAATATCATGCTTTAAAAATACAATCTGTGTAATTTTCAATTCTTCCAAAAGTATTTCAGCTGCAGTTGAATTTGTTTTTTTTCACAAATCCAGTTTTCTTCCAATGACTCGTTTTTTAGAGTTACTTTCACCGAAGCTTAACCTTCTTTTCTTTCTGCCATTTGCCAAATCGAAGGATTCGCAAGGTGCTGGGGCCTATAAAGCTAAGTAAAAATCCGCTGAAAATCGGTTAGCGTGGGTTCAATATAAACAAAGTAAAGTGTCTTACCTTTTGGAATGCAAGACAAGTTGAATGTTTCATCTTCAACATATTGTTGAGAAGTTTGACGTAAGGGTCCGAAAATTATGACGCCGTGCTTAAAAAAACAAAAATAATGGTGGAATATTTTTCCGATACCTTAACCGCCGTTTCCTATACTTTTAGCATTCGGGTGCTTAATTCAAATTAACAGCATACATATTTGTTACTCAACTATAGTTGCTTTTTCGTTATTCATAAAAAGCGAATAAATACTTACCAAAAGTAAGGCCAACCACACAAATCTTCGAAACCTTTTGTATTCCATCTCTGATAAGCTATATTCACAGACAGAGAGGATCTTTTTTTGTCGTGTGTTCGCATTCACCTTACCAACGCATGTGGCAACTGAATCAAATTTTGGGGAAAACAAGTCCGGTGCAGCATTAATTAATAATGTATAACCAATTGAGACACAATTTAGGTATATGTTTCCGCAATTCAATTTATTTCATATTATCGAGGAATAGAAAGGCGTAACTTGAAAGATCGCCAAAAAAAAGAAGAAGATATTATGCCAAGGGGGGAGGAACAGGGGAGTAAATCTTCCTTCTCCCTA
>BLAZ01000660.1:389520-392020 GCA_014633955.1 Acropora tenuis
AGCGAAAAGAAAAAAAAACGGAGATTAATTATTCAAAAACCGCGTTCTTCGTTTGAATTGGCTCCAATGTTGGAATCCAGATGGTCGACCAAGCTTCATTCTCCTCGCAAAACCTCACGGCAGCGAACTTATCTGTAGCGCTTCAGATTATAGCAGAATAGGTTATCTCCTCAGCCTCTATTTCAAGGCGAGTCTACAATTAGACCCAATTACCCTAACAAAATTTTCGCACCACGTTAAATGACAACTGAATCATACAGTGGCCAGGCTAGACCCATTGTCCTCCTCGTTTTGTTACCGGCTAATTGGACCTGTGTTTCAATCAGTGCCTCTGATTGGCTGTAAAGTTTAAGCGCCAAATATTTCAATAACAAGGGTTTTTGGACGGTATGAAAAGGAAAGAGAGAGAATGAATCAGCACTAACCAACATTTTTCATCTCAGTTGAATTTCCCTTTGACCCATTTGCCATGTCCAACGCGAGACCATCAAGATTGTCAATCAGAGAGATTGCTTTTCGGTTTTGAGATTCCTTGAACGAAAACAAAGTTCTTTATTCATCATCATCATAATCATCTTTACCATCAACATCAGCACCAATCGTCATCACTGTTATCATAATAATAATAATAATAATAATAATAATAATATTTTTAAGATGTTGATAAACGAAAAAGTCGGTTTCAACCGAGCATATGAAAACGTTTAGGTAACGCGAATGGTGCTCTGCAATGTTAGTAACTGGCGAAACAATCTAGCTCACCATTTTTGCCTCAATAAAGTCATTGTGGAGTTTCATTTACACGTTTTACCGCAATTAGTTTGATGCTACGATTGTCTCATTTCATTACGAAAGAGAATCAGCGTACTGGCAAAAGTGCTAATTGCGGTTTGGAATTTACGACACCCAGTTCAAAGGTCTTCTGTTACATTGCTTGCCTTTGGCATGAAAGTCCATGATGGAAGGTGCTTGTTATCCAGAATGTTACTTGCGGTGCTGACAACAGTCTAGCGAAAACAAATACATAAACAAGTCAGATACCGCAAGGCATCGTTAGTCAAAGCTCTTCATTGATTGGCTATTTGAATGTCATTGCCTAAGAGGTCTCTTGAGACTCGTTCTAAAAATAGATCTAATAGCGAAAAGGTTTTCTCTAAGCTCCAGTATGAGAGCTAAAAGTTCCTACTTATCAATCCATGGAGAGTTTGCAACACAGTTAAGGAAAACAAATGGTCAGGTTTTTGCCTAAGTGACACGATCTTAGCTTTCGAATGCCTCCTTTGGAAAACATAACCCTTCTGACGTCATCGTTCCTCACCTTCACGAAAGTCTGTGACGTAGCCTGTGACTCATTGCTATTACTACTCCCGGGCCCCCTCCGTGATAACAGACCAATAGCGTCCACCAGAAGTTTGAGGTCACCAGCGTACAAACGTTTCCCGGATTTGACGTCGGTCAGTTTAGAAAGCTGATTGGCTATCAAGGATGTGCTGGCATTTGGATATTTCAACTGTGTTAGGAAGAGAGGGGAAAAAGAAAGGAGATCTTTTTCAATGACGCGAAATCTAGTCCCCTTGACTTTAACGAAACCTGCCTGGCACGCGTTCGAAGGGAAAGGGGGAAGTTGGTTGCGCGACAAATCGAAGGGCGCGCGTGGAAGAGGGGAGGGAACTCTTCCTCGCGCGCCCTTCATTCGTATGAAGAGGAATGCTACTTAGCTTAGTCTTGTAACTTGTGTCCACCCATCGCAGAAAATTAAAGAAAAAAGATCGCCCTTATAAGAGGTAAGGAAGTTGGGATAACATGACATGATATGATTTGACAAGATATGCTGTGACATGATATGGCACGACTGCACGTGATGGTGTGACTTGTATCAAATGACATGACGTGATATGTCATAACTGTGTGTCACATGACGTGGCACCCTATGGTGTGACATGTGATGCGACGTGACATGGAATGACATAGTAATATGACATAACACAACAGTGTGTCAACAACCTATGTTTTTAAATTAAAGGAGAAGGAAGCTCAATTTCGTATGTTGGGGAACTAGGGAAAAATGTTATAATGGGCAGAATTAACATACTTGCTCAGCTATATCGGCCATCCACTTTGAAACACAGTTACTGAGATCAGGAACATCCCAAGCTGCGGGATTACCCGAGCAGTTCCTCGAAGCCATCCCTGAAGATTGGAGAAGAAAACAGTGACGAGTCATTCAATGCTTTCCGGGACAAATATCGCTGGGATGAGAGAAGAATTCAGCTTAAGGACAAAGAATGGAATAAACTTGTAAACAAACAAACAAAAGCAAACAAAAGAGAACAGGACAAAGAAAAAAAGCACGTGAAAAAATAAGGACATGATGCCCAATTTGTGACCAGTCGAATGCCTCTAAAGTTGTTTTCAAATTATTTGCCGTTGACTTTGGTTAGGTCTGAAGTACTACACATGCGTGTGGCTGACTAGTTAAAAATTCACGTCAATTAGAGGC
>BLAZ01000660.1:412138-417138 GCA_014633955.1 Acropora tenuis
ACAAATTCAAAAATTTAAAAGAATTTAAAAAAGAAAGGAGAAAACTGACAATTAGTTGTCAGTAAAAGTGCTAATGAGCACTAAATTCATTTTGAAATGTTGAATTGTTACATCGATATTGCTTAACGGTTACCAGGTATTTAGGGCTCAAACTTTTAAAAAGAAAAGATGCCTTACGTTGAGTGTACTTCAAGAAGGGCTAATTTCTTGTAATATTATGAGTTAAAGAGGATATTAAGACAATAAAGTATCATGAAAGATCTTGTTCTGTCGTATATTGTAAGCTCATTATATTATCGATATATATTCGTCCTTTTTAACATCAAATTAAACTTCATTGGTTCATTCTTTTTGAATAAGTTTTATAGATACAATTAGTGTAGTTCCTTGTCGGGTGAAAACTTTCAGTTTTGCTTGTTTTTTTCTCAATCAGTGTTTTCATGATCTTAGCATATTAGCATATGTATTTTTTCCTAATCAAATCGAACGTCGATTCGTCCATATTGATTCCAAAATATACTTTAGTACTGGTCATCTTTTCGTACGTACTGATTTCGTAAGTACGTATTGATACAATTCGATAACTTGAAGTTCCGTGTCGGGTTACAACTTTCCGGTTTTTTGTTTGTTTTAGTTTTTTTCTCGGTCAACGTTTTTTGGCTGGTATCGCATTAGCATATGTAATTTTTTTTTTGGCTATTTTTGCGTTTAAAATCGCTCGTCACAAAGAAAGTGTGCTGCACGTATGTATGACTAAGCACGCTCTGCACGTAAAAAAAAAGGTTTCTTTGTTTTCCCAAATATCGTCTGATTGAGTTTATATAGTATGATCAGCAATTCTTAGAAGTAATTACAATATAAAGCTTAAAAGTGTCGGGCATAAATTGTCGCGATTATTCTTTGCGAAATATATCATCGATGCTTATATCGTTTTCCTCTTTTCTCAAATATCTGCATTTTGCCAAATCACTCCAATTCTCCACGTGCGATTCTTGTTGCCTGCTTCTCTCTTCTTCTAATGGTGGAAGTCCAGTCGCCCTGGAAATTTTTCTTACCCTGCCATGGGCAACGCTCATTCTTCGACCTCCGAGATTCTCAGGTAACGAATCGAAAGCACTTAGGCTTGAATCATTTGACGGCAGCCTCGTTGGTCCATGATCAATCGGGATTCCACCTCGGTTGTTACTATCTTTTCGTTGCCTCACGTAAAGCGGAACATTGAGACTTATTTTTCGCTGTTTCGGGACAGACGGTAACTCCTCGCCAATGTTCGGTCGTTGTCGATTCATTCCGATCTCTGAGATTTGCTGGGGTTGGGATTTTTTACGATTGTATCCTGTAGAAATCAGCTCGTTGTCCGTTACGAATCTGCCTTGAAAGCTCTTGGAAAATGGACTATGAGATGCATCCGCAGAATACTTTTTTCTCCTATCTTGGTGTTCAGTGAAAGAATGTCCAAGAATCCTCCGATTTCCAGCCTGGACAATGCTGCGACTTGTCCCGCGTTCATTTTCCCATATTGTCGTTTGACTGCGTTCGGGATCAAAGATCAGCTCGGTTTTTAATTCTGAAGATTTAGGCTGTTGTGCTCGTAGGTCCCTAATTATTTCTTGTGCAAACACAGGGCTTCTATTATCTTTTAGCTCATCTTCTTGTGCAATTCGAATTTTATCACCTAGTTTTGCTCCTGCAATTCCGTCTTCAATCGTCTTTACAACATGTGAAGGAGAGGCAGACGGAGAACTTTCACTTTTACGTCTTTCCATATCACTGAGTTCCAAATGTTTTGCCATTTCGCGTCCGTCTTGATACCTCTCTGGCCAAACTTCATTCCTGTCTTCCGAAGGCACAGAACTAACTGTTGCTCGCCGAACGCGTCCATGGTGCGGTTTTTCTAACAGGGATGGTGTATAAGCGCCTTTCATATCCTTAGAGAGTTTGAGTTCTCTCTGGAAGCCATACAAAATCTCCCTCAATTCGCGTGTTTCCTTTTTAATCCGCTTGTTTGACAACTTGTAAGAGGTGTCGATTGCATCTAATTTTTGTTTGAGTTCGTTGTCTTTTTGAGAGAGTTGCGTTGAACGTGTTAAAGACACAAGCGTGCCTCGTTCTTCTAAGGATCTTGATAGTTTCCTTCGATCCCTATTCATGATAACGATTTCCAGCACTGTAAGCGGGTTAGCGATGCTATTTTATGCCATGGAAATGACAAAAGTGACATGAGTAGAAAATGAAGTGCTAATTGCGCCTTCCTCTGTAACTATGAAGATTCTCACTTTGGAGAAATCAACTTTCGATCAGCCAAATGTTCCTTCGGTATCCTAGTTTAGTCGCGTCTAAGCGACCGAAGAAACTATTTAATTGCTTAAGCCTAAAACGTGTTCGATAAGACGCCGTGAACAAGTTACATTCGCTAATTATAAAGCTCTGGAGCATTTGTCAATGAGCATCTAAATGCATTAAGTTTGATAGCCGATCACTTTCTCTTAAATCTTTTATAGTCATTAGAGCGCAAGCTTTCTTTGTACGGGAGAAAACTCGATTTCCTTTGAAGATTTGACAAGACTGAATCGCATAATAAACACTCGAGATACTAATAAGTTATTCTAAAAGAAAAAAGTTAGGCAACTTTAGAAAGGTTTCGTCCACATAAAAACCTTCCAACAAGCTTTACTTCTCTAAGACTGTGACTGGATTGACATAAATCTCCATTAACAAAATTTCAACCGACTTACTACAAATGAACGCAGTTAATAATCTATCCTGTCACTGGAAAGCAAACAAGAATGATAAGGATAATCATTCAAGAGGCCTTTGTCATGTCATATGAGTCGTAAGCCGGCTGTATAATAGTATCTACAAGTTAAACAATTTTATCCTTTGTTATCAAATTGAAAAGAATAATTTCCATAGCACAAGAAAAGTGATATTGGGTCAGTTTTTGGGTTGTACTGCAAAGGCGTGTTACTGGTCTGAGAAACGTAATAAAAAAAAGTAATAAATGATCAAAGCTGTCACTTCAAACGATGAAAAGAGAAACAATTTCCTTAGAAAGAGAGTCGCGGTGAAGCACATCGCCATGGAAATAAGACGACGAAGACACAGTGGGTGGCCGTGTCACTCCGGCGTCAACAGCTTGAAGTTAAGAGGGAAGGATGCGATACAAAGAAAAGACAAAATATGTAGCGAGGAAGGGCCAGAACGAGATGAAGAGAGGGATTACAGCTGTAGTTTGCCGAGATCCATATTTCTACTTGGAAACGAAATACAAGAGACTCACTGAGGAATTCAAGTCGTGGAAAGGGGTAAACAAGGGATTCTCTTTCCAGATTGCAAGCCCCCAACCTACTAATAGCGATGATGATAATGATTATGACGGCGACGATGATAATTGCAATCATGACAGAAAAACACGCAGTCGTCGTGTAATTTGCTGCATTACAAAAGATGCCAAAAATATATCACTACACTTGATAGCTTATTACTTTCGTTATTAGGCAACTATCCTGTATTTGTTTTGTACTACCAACTGTCTGTTTGGAACAAAGACACAAGCTAACCAGTATTACTGAATGTGACCTAATAGTTTGACCTTACATAAAACACAAATGTCGGCCTTGCTTGATGATCTACATGAAAAGACAACTACAAACAGTGCATGATAATAAGTAATATTACAAAATTGAATCTATTAGTCCTAAGCCATCGGATCGACGTTAAAAGAAGGGTTCCACAGAGCAACTTCAACGTTTCACAGTCACTTTCGAAGGAAACCGCTCAAGGCGAGTTTTGCGCGAAATTTCAATCAGACGATACGAAGATCACAACCGAATGACTTCTCGAGGAGTATCACAATTAGGGCCACCGGGTATTCATGAAGTAGTGATGGCACGAAGTGCAGCTCGAAAAATCAAACAAATCGGCACAGAGCAGCCGTTCAATCTCGACCAAGGAGGCTTTGTGTTGACTCTTAGAGACGACCCAATTTGTCGATTAGAAGGTACATCGCAGCATGCACAAGATGGAAGAGATAGACAGTCAAAGTCGAAGACTTCTCGGAGTGATCAAGATACTCTTGACATCGTGAACTTAGAAACACGAAGCGCTGATCGTCTCGGTGATGGACATATCTTGCGAAGTCGAAAACCAACTATTACGACTGCTTCCAGTGGGGTAACGGAGCAACACTCGGAATCCGATTTGGAAAACGGGTGGCCTCGCCGGAGACGATTAACAACGACTTCAAAACCCCCTAAGTCTGTTTCCAGTGGAGTTGAACCATCGATGCATCGAGAGATTAAAAATACACACAGGTTAGATCCGTTGAAAAGATTCGAGCATTGGAGAGTCGAAGAGATCATTAGAAGAACTTTTGAAGAATGCCTCACAGAGAGCGCTTATGATCGGGAATTCTGCTGCCGAATGAGCAGAGTCTTGGCAGATTTAATCAAGGAGCGAGTGAAGTCATTGCAGTTTGTGCGGTATAAAATTGTCAGCATCGTTTCGATCGGCCAGAGAGCGAGACAACGTTTACAAATGACTAGCCGTTTCGTCTGGAATGCCGGGTTTGACTGTTACGCTCATTGTGTTTTTGAGAAGGGAGATCTGTATGCTGTGGGCGTGGTGTATGGCATATACTGCGAATAGCGGAAAGTGGCTTCTATAGGTAAGGCACTCGACTCGACAGCGTTCCATTCTTCAACACAATAGTCTATTCTATATGGGCGCATGTCACCTGCCCCTTGTTTAATGGTTAAGTAACCAAAAAAACATCAAACGATGAGAAATGCTTACCACCGCCTAGCCGTTGGGACGAAAGCAAATGTGAGACTTCCCCAGAGCCGCAATTCAACTCGAGTAGTATGATCCCGGAGCACAGCATCATAGTCAGGTTTAATTAGCTGGGAGTTGATTTTGCTGAGGGAGGACTCGCAGTACCGGACTGGCTGGCATTTCGCCTTGGTTTCATGCGGTTAAAACAGAAGTTATCACAGGGATCC
>BLAZ01000660.1:432520-440041 GCA_014633955.1 Acropora tenuis
TGTAGCAGTAGCAGTGGCAGTGGCAGTGGCAGTGGTAGTGGTAGTGGTAGTGGTAGTCGTGGTAGTGGTAGTGGTAGTGGTAGTGGTAGTGATAGTGGTAGTGGTAGTGGTAGTGGTAGTAGTAGTAGTAGTAGTAGTAGTAGTAGTAGTAGTTTTGTTTATTGAAACCTCTTGCAGAAAAATCTGAAATACAGGTCTGGTCAGATATAACTATACGAATAAATGAGTACTTATATCAATGCTAAATACGATAACTATACATAAATAATCCAAACTACACTGTCTAATAAACACATTACGTCGAGTCAGTAGCATTTTGTTTAATAAATCCCTTTCACTACTGAGGGGTTCCCCATTGATGACTAATATTGTCTGGCATTAGACAGAGTAAAGATGTAGAAGTGTCAGTGGCACTTATGGGAGTGGAAGTGTTTATAGGGAAATTGAGTTTCAAAAGAAATTATTAATCACCTTCCACCAAAAGCAACAACCTTGCTTTCTGTTGCTTGAAACAGAGTTTTGAGTTCTGTAAGTAAAACAGCATAGTCTGCCAAAGCCTGTTCTATTGTTAGATATCCTATCTTATCATCTTGAAATGACTGATCAGGGCCAAATGGCAGAGACTCTCCATAATATCTCTGCAATAACAGAAAAAAAGGTGTTATTCAACAAAGGGCACAGTTCTCTAAACATTAATTTGAAGGGGCCATAAACCATGTGTACGTGGATTGTTTTGCATTGCCTGGAGTAAAGTCTATAAACAAAGTTATAGGCCAGTTTAACCTTTTGTTGGCCTTTAAATAACCCACCAATACTCATCTCTTATCTCAATCACTGAAAATGGATTTAATCTTACATGTTCTCCAAATATGACAAGTGCACTGAAATTCTCAGCTGCCTCAAAGACAAAGCCAGAATTGTTCCAAAAGTCGGTGATGCCTCCTTCATTACCAGTGTAAAAGAAAATGGGTCCTTTGTTATCCCAATATTGCTCTGGAGAGATAGATTCAGTAGTTTCAGTTATTACTTTATTTAACATTCATTGACCGCATTAATATTGGAAACAGAATTTATAGAAGTTCCATAAATCATATTTCTATTATTAAAGAGACTTTCATCTTTCTTTCTCATGCAATCCCAAGCGGGGAAGGTGGGTACTCCCTTGTATGGGCTATAAAGGTATGTGCCGTGGGAATTAGGGTACCAGGTTTTTGAAGTTCTCAGTCCTTAAATTGGGTGCCATTTTTATCCATGTTGGCAATTTAAGTACCCTCCCTGGTGTGATCCTTTAATAGATAGGGTGCCTATTAAAATTGCATCAGCTTTAATAGCAGTGCGTAAATAGCCAGTTAAGTGGAAAACAAAATTAATGATCTATTAAAGTTAAACTATTAGCCAAGCAATTTTATAAAAATTGTGTTTATGTTGACCCATTCAAGCTATATGTTTGAGTTCTTGTTGTTTCCCTTGTAAAGGCCTGTCATTTTTTGGGTTTGGGCCTTAAATGGGGTATCCATTTTCGTTTGATTCATCTTTAAATAGCGTCAGGGTTTAAGACCCTTTGGGCACCCTATCCAAAATTTAGAGGAATACCCATCTCCCCACCCCCAATAATTATTAAGCTGCGTTGGTTCATGCAGTCTTGCAATTCCACATGACAATGATATTTGGGTAATGATCATGAATGCCAGACAAAATTGATTTAAACTAGCCTAGAAAATAACATTGACATGAAAATTACTTCACTTCAATCTGCAACTTAAACATATAACTTCAATGCCAACTTGTTTCAGTTATCTGAAATTTATTATACACAAAATTATCTAAACAATTAATTTAGGCTAATTTCAATTTAATACGAAGGTTACAACGTTCCATAATTCGCCTGCTAAATTGTAAAATTCCGTTGCACTTCTTAAATCGTGAATCAATCCTGCCCCCTATAAAAACTATTTTAAAGCTGTGAGCTTGTTATTTACTATACAAGAAAAAATAAGCTTTGTACGTCGATGTCTTTAATCGGCCTTCTTAGTTGCCGCCAAAATCCACCGTCCTTACACTATAAAAGACACTTTCTTTTTTCTTCATTTACTGATACTTGCAAACATACCGAAGCTGTCAAAGTTTATTTAGTTGCACAAAAAAATGCTTTAAATTAAAGCTTTTTTTTATGCAGAACTCGATTTCAACCCACCTGTGTATATGTAGCGTTGCTTATACGTCAAGGCTTGAACAAAGTTAAAATGGTCAATTCTCTGCTCAAAATATGCCGTTTTGTACGGCACAGCAGCCTCGGTGAACAACGAGAAAGCTGAAACTACCAGAAAAAACTCTAAGCACTGCGCCATATTTGCAGTGAGTATGCAGAAGACTGTGTGACGCTCATGTGACTGTCAACTGACTTTGTAATGTCACGACAGATTCAGGGGGTAACGCAATCTATCGCGACAAAGAAAAAAAACACTTATGAGAAATACCTAAAAGAGGTATCTTATGAGAAATACGCAAAAGAGATAATCTTATTCACATCTCTATTTTTGGTTTCGTTTTGTTTTAATTTCTCTTGACAAGGATAAAGTAAATTAATTAGTGAATTAACCGATAAATCCTACAAGGATAGTGTGACAATGACGGAAAGTAGCACCTTGTTGTCATGGCTACAACTGTATGTGTTTCATTCAATATGGCGCCCATTGGTATTAGAGACATCTGAATTTACGACTTTTGAATCGAATAATAGCGGTGAATGTGACTTCAATTTTGTCCTATTATGCCTGAAGAAAGAAAAGAAGAAGGAGAAGCTGGGAATTCAATGGAAGATGACGGAGAAGTGGAAACTCCAGCCGACATATTGCCGCTTTTCTTTACGAGCAAAACGCAAGAAATATTCGGCTGCAAGGGGGACGAGGATGTAACGGAAGAAAATCCACATAAGATTATCCCAAAGGAAACAATTCTTCAGGATTTTAAAGACAGAGCTGCAGTTTCAGATTTCCATCCAGCAAAACAAATAGTTTTGGTTAGTAAAAACATAGTACATTGGCCTTCATGAAGGATTTCAGAATAATCCGTCCACTTATTTGTAGACTGTCTTCTTTTCTTGAAGAACGACACATTCACAACAATACTCTCTATTCATAGACTAATAAGTGGACGGATACTCAGTAACCTATGGAGCAGTGCGTTTCTCAGGGTTAATTGTTTGGGCTAGATTACGGCAATGCATGCACTCGTTTGTAAGTCATTTAATAACAAAACCAGCAGTTGTTTTGTGTCTCGTTCTGCAAAAACTCCTTATTTAAATTTACATGAGTACTCAGGCCCTGCATGGAACTGAATTCTGTTATTGTTTGTAACTGTCAAAAGAAGAAGGCTGCTGTTGGCCAAACTTGCAGTCAGCCGAATAATTATTATACTCTCTCATGTGCAAGAAAAAATCAGTCGACTGATTCAACTTTTCATATCATACCCTGCCCCCCTTCTCCGGGTATCCCACTCTTTCAGCTCCTTTTCAACACTCTTTACTCTCTTCTCTATCTTCCCAACCCCTCCCTAGTTACATCCCCTTCCCTATCCCTCTATCTACCCTACCCCTTCTCTCTATCTCCCCTTCCACATTTCCTACCTCTGCGCTCTACTTCCCCAACCCTCTATGTCCTCTACCCCTCTCCAGAAACTCAAAGAAAGGAGAGGGAAATTTTCTGTTTTGTTTTTTTGTTTCATGATTCTCTTGTTCCCATTGCATACAGAATTACCCTGCAGATGAGTTACTGGTGGTGTATGATCCTGTTTTCAAGTATGGACAGAATTTTTACCTCGCTCTTACAGAAGAAGCCAAAGAGAGAATTCTTAATGTGAGATATGTTTTTTGAGTATTGTGTAATCAAATGGTATACTCATGAAATGAGGAAATAATTTCTTGTACTACATTTTGCTTATTATTATTCTCATAATTTCCTGAGTCTTCTGGCACAGGAAATCATAATAAAAATGATAAAAGCATTGCTTCTAATCAGTTCCTCATTAACTCTTGCAGTCAAAATGGTCTTATATACCTTACTGTATATATATAACTGCTTTATAAGACTAGTATGAGTGTGCTTTAATTTAAGTATGGCCTCGCTGTTTAATGCTTGATATAGCAAACTATTTTTATTTACAGTATTAAATGTGCTGATATGACAGAGCATAACCTTTGAGACCCCAATTTTATTCCTCATAATTAACGATAATTATTATACAGCAAAGTTGAGCAGAATATCATGTTTTATCAGTGGGGAGCAGATCAATAAAATTAATAATAATTATTATTATTCTCAGCTGAGGCAAATAATATAAAAGACAAATCACAATATTAAATTTTTGTTTTAACCAAGTTCAATAATTATCATTAATTTTGATCACTGTTCTTTTGATTAAAAGAATAAATTGAATCACTCTCTGACAGCTCAGGGAACTAATCTGCCATAATAATTTCACACAAGAGTGTGCTCGTTTTCAATAATTTATAATGCATGAGCAGAATATTATTTTTAGCAAAACACTTATTTTTAGGCAGTTTTTTGCAGGTCACATGGTGGGCTCTCAGCCATTGAAAAGAAAGGAAAAACATTGAAAGATGACATGTTTTATTTTCATGTATAGCCTCCTCAAGAAGAAGTGCAGGAAGGTGAAGCAGAGGATGCTGAAGAGGAGGACGTCATCCTAACATTAATGAGATTTCCCAGAACTCCGCAGCCTTGGGTGTCATATGGAAGTGAGGTGGAAGTAGAAGAGGAAAATGTTATAGAAAGCAGATCAAAGGTTGGCTGATCAGTTTAGAAAAAAACTCTTATCTCACACCTTAACACTGGTGTAGACTTATTATTTTTTTTAATTTATCATGGTTTAATAAATTATAATAGCTAGCTTGCAAGTGTACATTACTAAAGTTACACCTTTGAGATCAGCACACACTCCAAACAATAATTATTTTCAATCCTGATTATTGTCATCCCCTTGAGCTTGTTTGATTGCCCTAATGGCTCTTGCAAGTCTCACAATGTGATCTTAGCGGTTTACCCAAACTATTAATCAGCTGGCTTCTTTTCTTGATATTGTTGTTGAAAATTTGGTCTCACAGAGTTTATAAGGTTCAAATTAATACTGTTAAGAAACTTACAAAGCTGATGTTTCAAGCATTGTTAAGCTCTCTTCGCCTGAGGAATGATCAAGGGCTGAGGCTTGAAACGTAACTCATTTTTGTGGTCTTTTTAGGGTGGTAATTTATAATAAATTATAATTATTAGTTATCAATTCATTTGATACCAAACTTTCTTGTTTTCTTCTCCACTGTCACGCCGTGCAACACTGTTGTCGTAGGAACTATTAAAACCCTTCATTTGCTTTTGAATTTTTAATTTTATAGGAGCACTTAGATCTTTGCATTGTAAATTATTTTAATAGTGCAGTCAGTCTTTATCATTATTTTATTCATTAATTTGTTTATTGTAATAATTTTTATCTAAGTGGAAAGTAATAATAATATGAAACACAGTTTGCATGAATATCAACTACAAACCCTCTGACTCAGACATTCAGTCAATTAAATTTTATATGAAGACAACAACAAGATCATTAAGTTTTTCAAGCTACATAGTTGTTCTACTTCTATGTCGTAAGCATTTGCTGTATTTTTTAATTATCACTATTTCAATTTTACTTAAATTACATCTGGCTAGGAAATAATTGTAATAAAAATTAATGTTGTTGATTGCATTGTGTTCTGTTGTTAGGTTAGGTTTAGAATTTCAAGGAAAAGGCGCGAGTTTGGAGCTCCTGTACACTTTAGTGACCGGAACGTGTCTGATGCTAAAGATGGCTTTGTGGAATGTCCTTCATATGAAGATGACAGTTATGGACTGATGCGGAAAGAGCTGGACAAAGGCATACAGGTCAGTAAATGTCGCCTTTGCATTTTCTGGTGAAGGGGCTTTTCAAACTTCTTTTATATTTATAGTATTTGATTCAATCTTTAGATTTCACATGTACCAAAACCACGTCATCTTGGCTGGGCCTTTTGTCAAATTAAAGTAATAATAACCATTATTATTTTATCAGAGAGGCATGTTTTCATGCCATCTTCTTGATGACTCATAATTTTATTACTACTTTTTAATTGTCATATTATTTTATGTAAACCTAAACTTGGCTGCCAGGTTTTACTAGCCCTTTATTTATTATGATTATTCAAGGCAGCTAGTACCCTCTTGTGGTGCTTTTCATAGATACGGTAGCAACCAATTGAAATGTGCAGAAGCTAGCTTATTGTATAAAATAACATGGTTTTGAGAAGCCTAGAGAAATACTGTACTCATAACTATTTTATCAAAACAGTTTGATGAATACATGCTAATGTTGTACTCTTCTGCTTCTTATCTTTATCAGGCTGTCCCAGAGATAACAGATATTGGGAATCAAACTGAATGGTAAGTCACAATAATTATCTACAGGAAGAACCTACCTGTTGTTTTATAAGGCAGTGATAACCAAAGCAGGCTTCAATCAGCCAGTTTTACAGAAAACAGTTAATGGACATTGTAATGTCATTATATTTGTGCCTTTAAAGTCTGAAATTAAAAAAAAAATAATGTTCTGATCAGAATTAAAGGAAGCTGGTCTGCTAATTTACCAGTACATGCTTCAACCAGAGTTAACCCTTTCCACCCTATGAGTGCCAAATGCCACTTATAGATTTTACTCTGTCTAACGCCAGACCATTTTACTCGTCAATGGGGAACCCCTTAGGGTGGAAAGGGTTAACAACATGAAAAGCCGTTAACCCTTTCCACCCTATGAGTGCCAAATGGCACTTATAGATTTTACTCTGTCTAATGCCAGACCATTTTACTTGTCAATGGGGGAACCCCTTAGGGTGGAAAGGGTTAATAGAGGGGAGTGCCAGCCCCCTCTATTAACTGTGCTTCAACTGGGGTCATTAATTTTTTCCCATAGACCTGACTATAATAATTATATTATGATATTAAATAAAGAAAATAAATTTTCAAATAATAATGAACAGGATTGAATAAGAGGATGTTGAACTCACACCTCAATCAGGCAAAAACTCAGAGCCAGATGCATCTCTTAAGTACTATGCTTCTAATCTCACATTTTTTAGTGAGTGAAGGTATTTTTCAATGTAATTTTGATAAACAAAGTGTTTTTAAAAATTAAGAAGTAAATGTCATTATAGCCTGTGTCACAGCCGCCTCTCCCCGGAAAAAATTGGAGGAGATTTTTTCCGGAGAGAGGCGGCTGTGACACAGGCTAATGTCATTATAATTGTACATTCATGTGAAAAAAGTCATTGTTTCATTTAGAGTTTTATAATTCATTATTACATATAATGTATGAAGCAGCAACTATAAAATGGTCTATTACTCTAACTTTTTTTGTTAATTCTTTGTTACAGGAGAAAGCCTCGTAATGCTGTAACACAGTACACACCTCGGACCACTGAAGAGAAATCCACAGAAGAAA
>BLAZ01000660.1:459686-474686 GCA_014633955.1 Acropora tenuis
TAAGTATCTAAGACTTCGAAATCCTTCAGTGTTCTTAGCAGGTTCCATACTTAGTAGACTTGTATCCCTCTCACCTGTCGTTTGCTACGACACTGCAGTGAGATTCACTTTAAAAGGAGCGGTTCCTAAGGCATATGCTAATAATTTGTCGATCAAAATGATTGACACATAGAAAGCTCTGGGAAACTTTCTGCTTTAAGGAAGCCAATTTTTGAATAATAGTTATTTTTGTTTGCTGCGTATTTCTTTTTGGGTTACAACTGTTCATTGCCATGTTGCATTGATGGCCACATTTAAGTAAACCCGCAGACGCAATGCAAAACATTTTGTGGTGCATCTTCGCGTTTAAAACATTTCGTCAACCATTTTTCCCTACATTTCATTTATGAATGGAATCTGCAAAAATACCTGACAATTCACAACTGATTCTTTTTTTTTGTATTTGGACTAAGAGTTTTAGACCTTTGATTAAAACTTCTCGCCTTTTATCTCAATGACCTGGTATTTGACATGATAAAAGGCCGTTTAACTCTGCCCCAGCCGCAGTTATGCTTGCAGTTATCGGTGTGAGTGGCCTTTCGCTTCTTTTTAGACTCACACTCGTGATCAGACATTTCCCTCTGCTCGCGCTGGGGTTGGTGCGGAAAAGAGTGTTCGATAACTTAAAATAAAAAAATTTCCAACGTCATTTTTCAGAACTGACACGCTTTAATTGCAGACTGGCCAGGTATGTGTCAGTCCTACGTCGGCAGCCTCCGAGCCTCCTCCAGTTCTGAGCAAGGCTAGGTCACTAAGTAAACAAATGGCCCATTTTCTAATCCCACGTTCCACCGCGAGAACAGTAAAAGCAACTGATCGATTAAGACCAAATCTGAGCTGTTAGGCGTTCTCTTGCGGAAAAGAAAGGGTAGGGGGCGGAAAGGTTACTTGTTTGGTCGTTCTGAGTAAGGCTAGGTCACTAAGCAAACAAACGGCCCATTTTCTAATCCCACGTTCCATTGCAAAAACAGTAAACACAATTGTCCGATTATGACCAAATCTGAGCTCTTAGGCGTTCTCTTGCGAAAAAAAATGGGGGGGGGTGGAAAGGTTACTTGTTTTCAAAAGAAAGTGCAAGTTATTTTCAATTGGTTGAGAACATACGAATTTTCCAAAGAATATCAAGAGCACACTGTCGGTAACTCATGCCGCACTGAAGGGTGATTTGAGGATGTTGGCTTTGACCAATTGACAACTTCTTTTGCCATCTTCATATTGACACCATTTTGGTCCATTGATTAAACACAGGGCATTATGGGATGGTTTAACTATCCGCAGATCTCCTTGGTCGTGCAAACGTTTTATACCGCTGCATACAATATCATCTTCTCTTCTTGCACAGCATTTTAAATGACAAGGAAGTCAAAAGGTAGTGGCTTGAATGGAGTTTGTGTAGAGTATATAACAGGTACAAAAAGGCAATAGGAAAGGGGCAAATACTAACATACATCACTAATTTAGGGTATTATCTTTATTTTCAATACAAATCCAGTGAAATAAATAACAATTAAAATTGGATCTCACGATTAAACATCTCTGAAATGTCTGCAAGTAAGTAAGGGATTGTACAATAATTAGGCTGATTTAGCAAGAGAACGGGAACTTCACTTTACAATAGCGCGCGCTATACAAACACCCAAATAGGGTCAAATTAGAACAGAATCCAGGCTATCCCGTGCGCCTTCACGTCGTAATCCCACGTTACCGTCCTGTTGCTAAATCAGTCTATTATTAGGAAGGGGGCACGACGCTTAAAAACGAGAGGGGGCAACATGTAAATTCATGGCCTAAGGTATGGTGGTAACATGTAAACTTCTATATGAAAGGCAAGGGGAGTTGTATCCAATTTTTTGAGAGCAACCTGACTTAAAGATTGAAATGCCATTTATTTCTCATCAACACCAATATTCACTTCTTTTTGGGACTGATTTGATATCAATAAAACATGATTCAAACAGGGGTTGATCCAGGTTCACAAGAAGGAGGGGGGCTCCATTACATAAAGTAACTAACAAAGAGAGTATCCCCTCCGCAGGGAGGGGGTGGGACTGGTCATAATTTTTGGGCGATTAAGATGGGGTTCAGAGCTAAACTTGCCTTCATTGGCAGGGGGGGCACTACATATATTTCTCTTTGTGAGGCTTATTTTTAGCCTTCCCCTCCCCTCTTGATTATTATTGCACAGTCCCTAAGTGCTCCACGAGGGATTGGTTGTTCCGAAACTTTATGCAAAATCATGCAAGTGGCCGTCGTGAAATTAGCGCACATGATTGTATAGCACATTTATTCACCAGACGCTTGCCTCTGTGTGCATTGTGTTTTGTTTTGTTCGCAATTGTTTTTGTTCGTTTATTTATTTATTTAATTGTTTTTGTTTGACTGATTCTCTGATAACAAGGGACATAGATCTCTAATTAAGCCGGCGTAGCTCAGTGTATTGTGGATTCAAATTAAAAAGATCGCTTTGCGCTCAAATGTAGTTTTGACAAAAATATAGTTGTGTCACAAACCAATAATTTATTTTATCTCCTCTTTTCTTGTTACTCCTTATTAAATATCAGTGACTGGCTCTTCTCGGTTGTTTCAAATTGCCCTAGTTCTTTGTTTCCTAAAAGTCCCTCAAACAGTGTCCCACAAGTTCTAGGTGTGTGATTCCCATCATTATAAATACCGTCCCTTTGGTTTTGTTGCACCATGGGATAAGTGTCCGGTCTTCTCTTCTGTGAAACACGAAGCACCACAAGTTCCTTCAAGAAGAGCAACCATCGTCGACTTCAAGAAAACGCTGGCTTATTTTCAGTACAAAACAAGTGAATCATGCGATGGAAAGGAATCTAAGTGAGGGATACTTGTGTGGGCCCATTTCAAGAAAAACTAGGGCTAACGTTAACGCCGATACAGATAGTGGAAGATATGGTGCTTCGTTTAACCTTCTAAGCGACTATTAGTGGAAAGGCGATCAATAGTGGTAGTAAAAACCAGGGAACCTTCAGAATTTGAGTGGCCTATTTTCTACTAACAATGACGTGGGTTTTGTGATTAGGTAATTGAATGTGCGAAAATTATAGGAGGTTCACTGATTAGAGTGGAAAACGCTAATGAGGAGAATCGTAGAGAAGTAGATTTAGGGGAAATAGGTGCAAACAAGAGCTCTATGGCAAAAGCATTGTTCAAGGTGATATTGAAGTCAAGGAAGTGATGATGACGTTGGCGGTGACGATGATGATAGCATTATTGAAAATGACGGTGATAATGATGACAATTGTGGTATAGCAATTATAATGATCACGATACGAAAACAATTTCAATGATGATGATGACGATGATGATGATTAAATTACTTCACGTTTCCATTACCTGGCGTTCCTCGTCGGCCATAGTGTGGCGACCTCCATCACTCTTCAATCAAAACGCAAAGTCAAACTCTGTGGACTATGGTTACCAAATAGGATGGGTGACCGGGTTGTTTTTAGACCTTTTGAATTATGGGTGTCCTTTTCAAACATATGGTAGGGCTTGGCTAAAGCCATGTGGAAAGGTGTGCCTGTGGAGATAACTGAGTCTAAGTCTTTTCAAACATGATGTACGAAAACGGATGACAACATTCTGTACTTAGCGTAGCTGTAAACAGCTAAGTGCCTGAGATAAGTACTGTAGAGAAACTGTTGACAGAGCGGAAGCTCTCAAAGACCACGGTAAAATTTGACAGTTCAGGCAGACATGCTTGAACACGGAAGATGAGATCATTTCACTGCGGAATAGGTTGTCATCATGATGCGATTTCCGAGTCATCTTTGAAGAATTTGAACTAAATCGAAACAAAAATGATTTTTTCATTTCATTACTTATGCGCATTTTTTTTCGCTTTATCTTTTTTTTTTTATTTGTTTGTTTTCCTGAAATTATGTTACAGTCGAAAGAATTCACATCTAATTTGAACCTTAAATACGAGTCTGGAAAACTGTCGATTAGCTGGTGTCTCTCGAGGTACAGATGATAATTGTCTTTGTAGTGAGGAAGGGGGTGGGAGGTCGAAACCTTAAGAGAAGTGTTACCTTCTTTAGTCATTTCCATTTAGTGGTCGTTAAGAGAACTTTATTAATGCCAAGAATTGATCACAAGAGAGTGGTTTCTCCGATGGGACAATCAGCAGTTGCGATGAGAGGCGATCAAGGGATCCGTGTTCTAATCAGGGTAAAATTTATCTCTATTATTAATGTCTGCTTTCTTTCTTTGTAACAAATTTCTTAGCCCTTTTTTCGAGTTGGCTTGAGGTTTCTCCGATGGCCCAATCAGCAGTTGCGATGAGTAGTAATCGAGGGATCCGTGTTCTAATAAGGGCAAAATCCAATCCTTTTATACTATTATTTATTTCTACTTGCTCTCTTTGTAACCAATTTTTTAGCCTTTTTTTCTAGCTTCCAAACGAAAATTCACTTTATTTAAAGCTTCAGGAACACACAACAACCTAAGTTTTTTGCAACCTAGCATTTCTATTACATTAAAATATAAATATGATTTTTATTTTTTAAGTCGTTAGTTGGTGAAGGGATTGACAGTCCAGTGGATAATTGTTTGGGCTTCTAATTTGGTGATCGCAAGACCCAGTAACCCGACTGTAGAGTTTTTTTTTTTCTTGCTTCGTTAGCTAAAAACAAGTAAAATATTGTTCTAAACTGAATGAAAATCGTCGAAAACACCTTATTTTATTGTATTTTAGTGTATTTCTCGTTCCCTGCTATGCAAAACACTTGAAAAGGCCCAAACAAAAGCCATCATTGATAATATATGACGTACTCACCTGTGATTGGCTCTCGCCATGTTAATGCATATTCAATTCTTATTGCAAAATTTGCCTCATTTTACACTAACCGCGATGGTGGGCAGATGTGCTGCTCCGACGCCTATTGATTTGGTCCTTGAAAGGGATTGTTGCTCACTTGTTGGACCAGGACAAGGAGAAAGTTCTTTCATTTTTTGGCTGGAAATCGGTAAGTTTTAGAAATGTTTTTTCTTAACTCGGATTGTCTAATTTTGTGAAGAAGAAAGCACGCCAAATAATCGCTACAAATTTTACACGTGTTTGAAGTTTTCTCGTTATTAAGAGGTTCCTTGCATAAGTTTGTTAAATAAAAGCTTATTTTAACTTTTCTTTGAAATAAAAGAATTTTGAAAGATAATTTCGCAACATTTTTCAGCAAAATTTGCTATTTTAAACTAATTTGAGTTTGGAAAGAATGAATTTCATGCCCTGCTTGTGTTGAGGAAATACTGTTTACGATACAATTTCCCCTCAATATCTGTTCAAATTAGCTTTAAAGCTTGATTTAATTGTTCATTAATTGTTCATCTGTTCGCTAAAAACAGTTATTGTTTTACTTGAAATTGTTTGCAGAACCAAGCAACATAAAGACAAAGATGGCGGATAGAAAATGCTTTTGCCATGAGCCTATGAAAAGGTGAGCTTCTATCTTATAATTAGTCTCGATAGTACGGAATTTTTGCAAGACAAAAGGTCCAGGTCGCCACTACAATTCTTTCAAGCTTCGAAAATGGAAGTGTTCATGTTCAAATCATATTTTGGGCGAAACGACCACGCTTAAAATTACTATGTATGACAATGAGCCTTCTTGCTGGCGAAATGACTCTCACTTTCTATTGTAATGTATTTCTAATGTGTTTGACCCTTTGCGAATTTAGTTCCTAATCAATGTGAAAATTTCAGGGCACCAGAATGGACACTGAGGGATATCAAGAACAGGAATAATAGAAGACTTCAAGAGAATCAAAGAAATAAGACTGAAAGCAAGATGAAAAAAAGGAATCGCTGGAAGTAGAAGAAGCGAGAAGAAATTCGTCAAAGCTAAGAATCGTTAAGTTTGTGTTCTTTTGAAATGGTGGCTGACCGAAGTAATTAGGGTTTTCATGAAATCTTTTTTTTCTGATTTTCAAAAGAAGCAAGAAATGAATCTTTGTTGGAAGCGACACGAGCTCATCGGAACGTATACTTTGTGGAATCTGCACACTGGAGACATGAAGCGATAAGTTGACGAAACGGAGTATTAAATCTTCCAATACTATTGATAAGTTCATAAAATCGACATCCCAGTTGGAAATCAGGTAGGAGAGAAACCAGAATATAGGAGACAAGATTTTTCTCAGCCACTGTTTCAGCATTGAGCGATCACTGCCAAATACACTGAATAAATTCTTTCTCTTTCAAAAAATTTGGATGCAAATCTGTTGCATCAAAATAAATGTCATTGTTTCAAAATGTTTAAGTTTGGAAAACTGTTAATTGTTTTTTTCGAAAACAATGTTTTGGAATGGATCGCTCAGTGTCCTCAAAAAAAATACAAATAAACGCAATGGTATTATCTTAGGTAGTGCAACGATAGGAAACTTTTAAGGAGGTACCACTTCTTTGCTCGCTTAGAAATTAGCCATTCGCAAAGCAAAAATTATTTTCACATATTTCACACCTAAACACTAAGTACTAGTTGCCTTGCAACATGTGTTACCGTGGCAACAAAAGCATTTGACATCAACAGCGAAAGTTAATAACTTTCACGTTTTTAAATTCTCATTTGCCAAAACGTACAATTTTCATGTCTAGGTGACATTTAAAACTTGAAGATTATTTTTCGTGTTTGAAAATTGGAAAGGTAGCATAACAGTGTCGAGGAAACCAAACTAACAGGAGACAGCAAGTTGATCAATATAGGGCGTTGGAGTTGAGTGTAGGACAGACAAAGACATTCAAGAATAAAACATACAAATACACAATCAAAACATAGAGACAGTCAACCGGAGGAAGGCATCCAATGGGCCACATACTCTGATTGGTTGAGCTACTAGTAGGCTATATGTTATAGCCCACTAGTAGCGAAATTTGTAATGTTTTGGCAGAAAAAAAGGATTGATGTTCAGCCTTAACTTACGAAAGACGTTTAGTCTCGATATTTTTTTGACCAACTAGTTGGATTTTACTAAGACAATTATTCCTCTCGACCTCATAGCCCATGAGACAATAGCCCATTCGGACTTGAGGAATAATTGTTAAAAAACATATATACAATCAAGGAGTCAAATTATTAGAAAGATGATTATTTCATTCTCTTTTTGTACCTCCTTAAAATATCATCCTGTTTTGTTGCACTGCTTTGTAGATGGGCTTATTACTAAAACTCTATTGTCTGTTGCGCTTCACTGCAAAAATTGAGCGGTCTCCTTTGAGCGATTAAGTCTCGTTAATTTCTGCCCTTAATGACTACAGTTATACAGACCAAGCAAAAACTCTTTGCAACACTAGGGAGAAATTCATTAATTTTAGTTTGAATTTTCGATTTGATTCGGGACATTTCGGAAGTGGATTTTAAAATTCGGCATTCAATCGTTTTATAAGCCTCGACAGAACATTAACCACCTTGTCTCTACGAAACCAGAGAGAAGTGATACCTGAAATAACTGGCTTTTAAAGTAATTCTTGTCTCGGCTTGGCTTTTAAAATTATTCACAAATTATTTGAAATTACACTTCTAAAACAAACACCATTTAAGTGTATATGACACGAATTTTTTTATTAGCTTATTCAAAAGAGCTTTCAAAGTGATGAAGAATGGCGTTTTTTTTATTTTGATAGCACTCTTGCTTGCCGAGTTGAGCAAGATTTTGATTTATGCAAATTAGATGACTTGTGACGTCACACTGTTGACATAAAAGGATTTAAAATCACAAAAAAATATCTCCGAAGACTTTTCCTGCATAGAACTGAAACTTCCATGATATGTCCACTGTGACATTTCCATGGCAAGACAATGGGTTCCAGGCCCTCTTCATTCAAAAGTTAAACTCAGAGTTTTCCTCGTTTAGGAAGTGTTATCTGCTCGTGTTGTTCATTCAGTGGGTGTGAGGAAATACGGACATCCCACAGCACAAGCACAAGAAAGTCCGTTAGATTCTGGAGCGACAAATAAGCCATTTTTCATTTTGGGAAGGTAGAGGTCTGCTAACGAGAATGTTGCTATGGTGACATCATAACCACTATCACAATATGTAGTTCTTGCAGTACTTCAACCCTTAAAAATTTCAACCCTTTGGACTCAGTATTTACATAGATATTCCATATTTTGTTATTTTACTCCATTTTGCGTCCACATAAACCAAAACCTTGAAGAACTCGGCAACGAAGAATGCTATTACAATAAAATAAATGCCATTCTTCATCACCTTGAAGGGCTCTTTCGAAAAAGCTAGTAAAACATTTCGTGTCAAATACACTTTAAGCTTTTTAAAGTGATCGTGGAAGTCAAAGTTGTTAGAATCCCTTTTCTTAATCACCACTAGTCCGTTTGGGATGATTGGAAAGATCTGCTCAATTTACTATTGTGATAAAAGACATGCTGTATGTATCGCAGTGTTACGGTCACAGATCGATAGAAATTCAAATGTTAAGACATTTCTCGGTGTTTATTCTGAGCTTCCCGTTCATTACAGGAGGTTTTTACCTACACAGAACAAAACAGAAAAAATAGTCTTTTGGGATTTGACTCTATTACTATGCAAAACAAGATCCCAAATTTGCAATTTTGTGCACCAACATGGCCGTCATATCACGTGATTGAAAACCATCTATTGACAGCTGCTGAACCAAAGGAAGTACAGGAATTTGAATCCCATTGCCAATTTTTACAGCTTCGAGATTTCAAAAGAACTTTCTGTTAATAAGCTAACAAAATTGAATCTGAAGGACAATTTGCAATGACGAATATTTTCTATCCTAGTTGATTCAAAAAAACGTTATTTCAGGCGTCAATTTCGCAAACTTGTTTGTTGAGAGATCGAGATGGTTAATACAAGGTGCATATCACGAATTATTGTTTCACCAGTACTGGACCAATATTAGCCTTTGTGATTGCCCATATTGTTCCTGAGGTGAGCGCAAGTGAAGGGTTAATGTTGTTTCAGTTCCAGATTGATTTTGAAAGATTTTGAGAATTTTCTTGTTTAATGTTTGCAACATTTATCATTGAAATTTCATATATAAGCCAAGATTTCGAATTCTGCAAGGAAACACACTTCAAAACTGTCTATCCAGGTGAATTTATTTCTACCAGCACTAGTACAAAGTCTTCAATTTCAAACAATATGTATTTGATAAAAGATATCGACAAAAGTCATCTTTTAAAATCACGAAAGCTAAATATTTCCTAAGTGAATGATCATCGCAATCTTTCATGCAACCAAAGCAGAGAAGCCTGGAAACGAATCTAGACAAAGAGGACTCGCGCAATTGCAGTGCACTCTGCTGTATCACAATTTCAACAGGTCTTCAGTTTTGCACGGCCAACGAAGTTCACACCAGAAAGTGTAGCGTTTTCAAGAAATGAATTGATTTGTCATGAAGGAATTTTTGAACTTCTAAGAACTTAAGAATTGAAGAGATGAATTCAGTTTTGCACGACCTACAGATTCATACCAGAAAGTGTAGTGTATTGTCACGAAGGAATTTTTGAACTTAAAAATTTAAGTGATTAGTTGGTTCAGAGCAAGGTTTTATAAAATGACATTCATTTTCATGGCATAAATAGTTGAATATTTGTTTCTTAGCTGTAAAAAAGGAAAGAAAGAAAAAAATGGGTGTGTGTCGCAAGCAAGTAATTTCGTAAAAGATCTGAAAATTATCCGAACCGCTCCTAATTGTTTCAGAATGCACTACACCTTTATTCCAAAATGGCGACCAATAAATTATTCTTTTGTTTGCATGTTAATTAGCCCTCTTTGCCTCGTTTGCGTGTATAAAAACACAAAAGAAGTTTGAAGTGAAAATGAGGCAAAGAGGGTAATTAACATGCAAACAAAAGAATAATTTATTTGCGGCCATTTTGGAATAAGGTGTATAGTTTCATTTGTCAGTTAATAGTTGAGCAGCCCAAAAATTTCCTTTAGTCTTTTACACTCAACTTTAAACAGATTACAAGCATTTGGCAAAACCTACAACGTGAATAGACCTTTTTCGCTTGTACATTTTGTTTTCCCAATACAGATCATGTGCTAATACCCAGGCGGTTTCGTCGCTTTCTTTTATTCATTAAAAAGAGTGCATGCAGGCATATTCATGCTTGAATGCGCTCTTTTTAATGAGCAAAACAGAACCAATCCTCCTGAGTATTATCACATGATTTGTAATGGAAAACAAAATGTATAAGCGAAAATGGTCTATTGCTGAACGATTTGATAACCTTCTCGTTGACTAGAATCAATATGAACATGCTTTTGTTGTTGAAAAAAGCAATAAAACATATTCGTTTTTTTCAACTTGGTCTGTATAACGTTATCATTAAAAAACCCTGTCTTAACCAGCCGCAAATTCTTCTTTCGTTCCCGAGGATATCAATGCTCGGTAAGTTGGAACAATATGCAAAGCGAAAACAGCACTGAATAGCAGTTTTTAGCAAGACAAACAGACATTGGGTTGGGTAATAAGCTCTAAGGACTATTTCTACTGGACAAAATACATATTCTTTCGGCGACATTCCTTGTGCAATTGGATCTCGCAGTTTGGGTGTGGATACAGGTGATATTAATTGACTTTGAACCTTAATTCGGCTCAAAATAAAACAATTTGAAAATTTGGACCTGCTAAAGTTTATTTTATTTTGGCTTTTTTCTTTTCAAACCTAAACAGGAACTAATTCTTTCGCTATTCAAATTTAGTAACCACTAAACAAGCAGTAGACCTTTTTCGCAATACAGATCTTGTGCTAATACTCAGGAAGTTCTGTCCATTTTTTTGTTCATTAAAAAGACTGCATGCGCTCTTTTTAATGAGCCAATCCTCCTGAGTATTATCATATGATTTGTATTGGGAAAACAATGTACAAGCGAAAAAAGTCTATTGGATCTCGCAGTTTGGGTGTGGACACAGGTGATATTTGGCTCAAAATAAAACAGTCGTGGCACAAATTTGAAAATTTCGACCTGCTAAATTTTATTTTATTTTGGCTTTTTAGTTTTCAAACCTAAACAGGAACTAATTCTTTTGTTCTTCAAATTTAGCAACCACTAAACAAAGCAATTCTGCCATTGCTTGGAAAAATCAATTCAGTTGAATTAACTTGAAAACAATAGCTACAATAAAAAATTAAAATTTTGCATATTTTGGAAGAAATTTTGAAGAGTTTTCACTGAATTTAGGGAAAATACCAGTATTTAAATTCACAAATTTCTTCTATAAAGGTTCAAAGTTGGTTATTATCACTCATAGTTACTGTAATTCACTATCTGCACAATCCCATAACGCAATATGGCTTGGAGGATTCTTTACATAAAAACAATACAAGTTGTTTACACTTGAGACTGTATATCCGTTGTTTAATGCAATTAACCCCTCAAACAATATTGCTTTGTGAGATTGTGCAAGTAGTGAATGCTCGCTGGGTTTTCACTTTAAAACACTCGAAGACAAAATTGCTTAGGTAATACATTTCTCCTAAGCGAAACATTTTGTCCAGTTGGAAAACGTCTCCAATCTTCGCACGCTTTTCAAAAATGGATAGAAAGTGTTAACTGTAGTTAGTTTTCTCTTCTCAGACAGCTAAGTCGCAATTTTTAAACTTTGAACTCAACTTTTTGCGCATTGGGGTATAATTTCTTTTTTAATGTAACAAATTTTCAAAGTATACTTCGTTTGCTTGCTTTACCGAAATTGTTGCCAGGCGAAGCGCTGTGCAAATTGCGTTAATTTTCCCGCCAAAAGACTTAGAAAAATACGGGCGCTCAAAATACGCATGCGCCGACTTTTTTAAAAATGAAAAGCAAGCATCAGTAATATTAAAGACTTCTATTACTTGTGAATAGAAATAAAGACAAACGTTGAATAAAACTTTATTTGTTGCTTTTAAGTATTAATAGAATAGTCTGACAATTTTTTAAAAAAATACGGCGCATGCGTATTTTGAGCGCCCGTATTTTTCTAAGTGTCATTTAAGGACAGAGGTCAAAGTCCACCTTGTCTGATGCATCTCACATTAAGCGTTGCCTGGTAATGCTTGATAAATTTTCTTTTCAATTAATTCTACCAAGCGAAATGGCATGTATGATTCACGAATCATTTCTTGCCACATTGAGAACGAACGACGCAAAGATTCTTCAGAGAACTGTCAAAAGTTTAATGCAAAAATAGAGGCAACAGGATAAAAGCACTTTCGTTTTCATGTTTTCACCCGCTGCCCCCATTTTCATATTACACGTTCGACAGAAAACGGAAAAAAAACAAGCGTCATTTATACTCAAAATGGCAAGAAATTATTCATGATCACACTTGTAGGTATCTTTTTCAAATTAAAGAGAGCAATATCGAAATGCAGAAATTTTCATTGCGTAAAATCAATCCCTCCATTCTTAATGCGTCAAACCTCAACAACTCGTTCATATATTTCCTGCAACCAAACTAATGAGAAGTATGCGTCTACTTCCTCGGTGACGTCACAAAGTACTTTGCAATGCCGAAGTGCGAAATTGTTTGTGACGTCATCAAAGAAATGGAATCACAATTCTAACCAGCTCAGTTGTAGGACGAAAGTTTCATCAACTTTTCATACGGCGCATAAAGGTAACATTTTGAGTTGGAAAGGGCAGAACACATTAGCCATAAGTGGAGAGGCAATCTTATGCAATGAAAATGACACGTCAGCTGCACTTTTAGTTAAGAATTACTGCA
This sequence comes from Acropora tenuis, assembly GCA_014633955.1. Taxonomy (NCBI): domain Eukaryota; kingdom Metazoa; phylum Cnidaria; class Anthozoa; order Scleractinia; family Acroporidae; genus Acropora; species Acropora tenuis. The sequence goes on from BLAZ01000660.1 coordinate 472,447, forward strand.
ATTAAGTAAAGGACCCATTATCATCTCGCAAAGCGCTCTACTTCGTTTCGGCAATCTTAAAGCAAACGGGAAACAGCGCATTACCCAAATGTTTCATGTTGTGTCTTTGCGTGACGCATGAAGGAAAAAGTGAAATGTGCGTTGTGCGACAAATGTGCGCTTTAATGATCAGCAGATCTCGTTGGCAAAAATAGAAGTAGCGTTTCGAAATCATCGCGACTTCGTTGCGATTGCTAAGGTAACATTGTAAATAGCCATTGAGTGCAACAAGTAATGCCACTAAATTAGTACACATTTTGCCTGAAGGGAAAGTACGAGAAAATTCAAGGGAGAAACATAGACTTAACCTGTATTTGACTATCCAATCAGAGTTGAAGATGGGTTTTTTTGTTTTATCTGGTGAGTAGGTAGAGCTGGATGTGCGTAAAAGTTAGCTTCCATTGTTTCAATGAAGGTTTCAGAAAATTTCCCTTATCACCTTAGTGTGTCAACAGTTGTGGTTTCATTGATTGAGTGCAGAATTTGCAATAATCAGTTTCCTGAGCATGTTATTGGTCCAGTTGAATTAGCTGGAAGGGCTTATTGGCAAATGCGACCACAAGAATTCAGGATATTTGCCGAGTACATACGCTGAAAACTAGAGACTTGGATGGGATGTGCTAATGTAGCACTTGGTGTGAGTCATGATATACATATATCTGTCTTTTGTTTTAGTTTCATGAGAGACTTAACATGAAGTAAATTGTGTGTAAGACATTATTAATGATAAATATAATCTTTTTTGAATGTTTGGTTTACGAGGGTCAGTGTTGTGTTTGCATAATGTGATCGTTGGGAAATTGTCTTTTTCACATTAATAATTTTTTGAAGATCGACGAGAAGAAACTTGAATGAGAAAAAATTTAATGAAATTCAGACTTAGTGGATAATACGTGCAACAAAAAAACGTTTGTTGTTGTCGTCATTGATGTGATTGTATATATCTTCCCAACTTAACAGCTAGTTATGGATTTTTTTAGCTTCCAAAGAGTCTTGCCCTGAAATAAATTGTGTGCGAGAAAAATTACAATCAAGGATCAACTCTGTATGGTGGGATGGTCTCGAAAAGTAGTTCTTAATATGTTCGTGAGATTTCTGCAGTTTTGTTCCATTTGGCATTACACGTTGCACTCGCAGTCTATTTACTTTAAGTTCCTTTACAATGACGCGCAAATTTGTTTTCCTCAATGATGATCCTCGTTTGCTTTAAGGTAACTAAATTAAGGCGGATGGATCCTTTGCTTAAGCTGACCATGCAACCAAGATATAACGAACATGCTAACGAGTAAGAAGTCGATTAGAAATACTTCAAGGCAAGAAAAAGGGGAGAGAAATGAGATTGTGAAAAATTGTGATTGCCAATGCAACTGTCTCTTTTATCATTATCACCTCATCGTCATCGTCAACGTCAACGTCAACGTCAACGGCGTCATAATTGCAACATCATGTATTCTTCAATAACATCATCTCCGTCCCTGACATCATGGTAGTCATTATCATCCACCCATGTTGACGTATTCGTCATCTGTATTGTCATCGTCATCATTGTCAATATAAGTCGAAGTTATCGTAGTTCAACTACAAATTAGTGAGGCCATTGACGCCACACCGCATTGTTTGTTCTCCTTAATTCAGTTATCTTTCAGTTCATAGCACTCAGCTTCATCACATTTGTGTTTTGTGTTGCATCCCATTATTCTCAACCTTTTCTGTATAATCTAAAATTGCGACGTCCAAGTTTTGCGCACGTTACAACTCATGGCGCCCACCTGAGTGAACATAATGTCTTTCGAAATATTGACCAGGGCCCAGTTGTTCGAAGTCCGATTAAGCTAATCCAGGATTAGTGGAAATTTTAACTATTTATTTATTTTTATTTTTTACGAGATTAAGGTTTCAGGAATAGAAATTTGTAATTTATAACCTTACTGGGCCACCAACCCTCCTTCAGCAGTAAATAAATATAAATTAAAATTTACGCTCATCTAGGATTAGCTTAATCGGGCTTTGAACAAGTTGGCCCTGCCAGAACAATAATTTTGTTTCCTTTTCGATTGTTCGATCAGCCTTCCTTTTTTTTTTTGGTTGTAGTTGTCATTAAAAATTGGTCAGATCCTTCACAAGTATCTTCACTTTTGATCCTCTGGTCAATGCCTACATTGTAAAGCTAATCGTCTTAAGTCATCGTTGTCGTTTTCACC
>BLAZ01000660.1:479686-482186 GCA_014633955.1 Acropora tenuis
TACTTTCATCAACACTAAACGTTCGCCTAATGACCATTTTGAACTGCCATCTTAAACCCGTTTAAAACTCATTAAGTATACCACCAACTTCCATTACAATAACTTTAAACTCATTCAAATTGACGACATTTTAGGTGTATTTCAAATCAAATTTACCTGCCATGAGCCAATGAATCGCCGGCTTCGTTTGTTTTCCATTGGCAAAGTCTTCTTGGACGGCCAGTGAACTTTTCATGCTCCGTTTCTTCACTCTACAGCGTTAGAGCGACCGGAAGAGCTTCGCCAAGAAATAAGTGCGGCAAAGGAGCACAAGTAGAGAATTTAAGCTGAAAAATACCTTCCGACATTTTGAGCCTTTGGCAAAACGTGGGCCAGGAAATTAGCATATCATTTGAAATTCAATGAAATTCAGACAAGTTTCATTTTTTATGAAAACATTAAGAAAGAAAAGGAAAGAAAGAATTTATTGTGAGAAATAGGAATATAAAAAGTAGTAAATATAGATTCCACCAAAAAAATATTCATCACTATTTTCTTATCTAACTCAAAGGGTTTCTAAGCCTATTTAAAGTACAAGGCTTTCATAGATCTCTAAGCTCCGACTAAATTTCATTCTTCTCTTTATCCCAAAGAATTACTACTAAATTACGTTGATGACGCAGGAAATTCAAGCTTAAAAAAATGAAACTACGGTACCGCAATAGCTTCAAAAGTAAAATAATAAAAAAGCCCGTGTGAGTTGTATGCAAGAACATCTCTTGTACAAAATAACAACATGTTCAAAGTAAATAGAGAAAATGAAAGGTTTTCTGTCGGAGCCACATATTTTCAATAAACAACTTGCAATTTCACAAAATTTGGTTTTAAGCTCGACAAAGAATTACTTTACTAGAACAAACACTTGCCGAAGGTCACGTGACTACTGCACTAGTTATTAACTATTATTATTAAAAAAACATTTTGCACGGACGTTCTCGTTCTTTCTACGACGTGAAATGACCTGTTTTGCAGTTGTGTGGACGACGTGAGCATATGATGACAAATGTTCAATTTTGTCTTCTTATGTCCCAAGCGCTGGTTCCAAATTAATCTCAGTACATTTAGAAGATATTTTTCCAGCATAATGACTTTGAATAATTGAAAAATGATTGCAGAAAAGGGGTTTACCTCGGTGTAAGAACCTGTGAAATTTTTTCTTTGTTTTGTTAGCTCGTTCTGGGGTGTGGTTATTGTTTAATGGTCTCTGGGCTCTTTGTTTTACGTCTCTGTGAGTTTGACAAGTTTTTACACCGAGGATGAGCCCAGAAAAGCGAAGCTCCACTTACAGATGACGTTCTCGTTTCTGTCCACGTCGTGTTTGCTTCAAGCTCCCTAGTAGCTAAAGTCACCTGTTTCTTTTACCATCTACATGGATTAACTAAGTACTTTCTGTCCTAAACAGCTCGAATATTGAATCGATTTATATGAAGCTCCTGCATCGTAAAGAAATTGAATTCGTTCTGGTGATAATCTTTAGGTAGGAGAAAGAGGTTGTTTTTCCACAAGTTTGGTGTTGCTCTTAAAAAAAAAAACAAGAAAAAAAATCAATTTTAGAAAGAAAAACCTTTTGAGTAGGCTTATGCCAGATGAAAATTGAAAGACGAATTTATTCTTTTTAGAAAATTATCACATGTTTTTATGACTTTGAATCATTAAGAACAATTGTCTAAATTTCGTATCATAAGGAAAAGGTTTAATGAGAAAATGATTACAATTGAAATGAGGGTTGGAATTTTTCACCCTAATGAACCAAATTTTCATGTAAGCATACTATACTGCTGATTTGAGTCAAAACCAAAGAATCACGAAATCATTTTGGATGGCGCATTCTGTAGCATTTTGCTTCATTTATTGGTCGGCTATCTTCTCCATTATTATCGGCGATTTTACGTTTCAGAATCGTTTTCTTCCGAACAGTTATTTCCAAAGCTTTTTCGTGAAAGATTGGCTGCAATGCATCGAGGCTTGTACCGACGTCTCAAGTTGCATCTCATACAATTACTTTTCCTCGAGCAAATGTCAACTTAACAAGTATGGGTTTCAAAATCGCTGCGAAGCGACTAAATACTTACTAGTTTCTCAAGGAGACGTATTTCACCAACTAAGGCCAGTAAGTTTAGCAAACGTCCTACAAAATCTTATGTTAACGTTTATTTAGTTTGCCTACCTCAAATTATTACCACCACCCGTTAGGAGCCATCTTTCTCAGGACTCCAATCACCCAGATGATCATTTTCAGTCAGGGTATGTTACTCCTGGGTTCAAATCATTTTCGTATATATATATATATATAATATATATAGTAGGTGTTGAGGAGTCTTCACTGTGTAAAAGTACTCTTTCCTGGTTCCTGAGTGTTGTGATAGAAATTGGTAGTTTCGCTATCATCAGAAGTCTATATATGTAGTGGCTTGAACCGGTGTCCCCTTTTCAATTATTCTATTTCTCTTATTTAGTCAAG
>BLAZ01000660.1:507186-515171 GCA_014633955.1 Acropora tenuis
ATGCAACAGAAAAACAGTTGGTTTCACTTCATGTTCTAATGTATCGAGAATAACGTGAGAAAAATCAGAATGGTAGCGCAAAAAAATGCATGCAGTCGAGTTACAATTGCTATTTCCTTATTTTGATTCTAGTTTACGAAAAAGTAGGTACGAAATATCAGAGTAACAGCAAGCACACTAATTTTGTGTCTCAATTTCGATGAGAAGATGCGTAATTAGCCAACGAGAATGGAATGAAATCGTTGGAGACCAACCTGGTGTAGTTAACTGGATCTCCGATGACACGTGGGGCGACATTCCGTCCAATGCCTGGGCCCTAACTGTGATTGTGTATGTTGTCAGCTGATTGAGGCCAGTAAACAAAACCGTCGTGTTTGACGTTACAATGTCAGTGACATGATTTCCTGCTTTGCAGCGTGCCTGGTAAATCACGTGGCGTCGTTGAATTGCAGCATTCCATGATATTCGAGCAAAATGCGAATCCAAAGTATCGATTGAAATAGTCAGTGAAAAAGTCTTGTTACTTGATTTACCTGTTGGTAAAACGATTTGTAAGGATGGTTCTTGAAATTACCACGAAAAATGCGACTTCTTTGGCGCCGAAAGTGTAAACCCAACAGCATACAGAGGCACTGTAATTTGTACTTAACGTCTTTTTTCGTTTCAAAAGGTGCTGATGATTTAAGAGGAGACCGAGTTTACCTATGTTGTTTGTGTCATAGCGAGGAAAGCTTTTACGCTCCACGAATATAACCCGCTTCATGTTCGTTCTTGCATTTTAAACTGCAACTTTTCCAAAATGAAATGAGCTGGCAACAACTTTTCATACAAAGGCATCTTGTCAAGCCAATCAAAATAAAACACATGTTGTGAAGCTGACGTAAGGCGCGAGAAAAACGCTCACGACCGAGCTAGTCTCGGCTGGCTTTGATCTCTTCAATATGATTGGCTGGGAAAACGAAACGGTATTTTCTAGCCAATCATCCGGCAACGGTTTACACTGAAATAAAAGCTGCTTCAAGTATGAATGGACAGAGCATCGCTAACTTACAAATGAACCAATTGAAGCAAACTCACTTGCATCGCTCGGTGCTGCACTGGTTCCTGGTATCATCGCCTTCTCTGTGGGGTGTGTTACGATACTTGCTGCCTCGTGATCAAATTTCTTAACAACAACACTAACATACAAAAGGTAAGGGGTAGGCAGTGTGCCCTTGATAAAACCCGACGTTCCCTTGCCTTCGTAGAGTAAATAAACGATGAGTCTTCCTTTGAAATGCCATTCTAAAAACAAACGGTAGGTTAGATCGGCATCTGGAAGATTGACAGCCGTCCATTTGATCCTGAGTCCCGAGTTGTTTCCTCGGCTTGGCTCCGTGTGCACTGGGAGTGATAACAAAGCTGAAAAGTCGAATTAAAGAAAATAGATTGAAGCGAACGGATACAGCAATCACCTTTAAAAGCAAAAGCATTGGAACGAAAGGAAATATTACCAATACAGTATTTAGAGAGATGAAAATTCTGACCCTGGTGTAATGGTACTTCTTCTTTTGTAGTGACATGGGAAACTTTGAGAGCTTATAGAGCAGTTTACAAATGACTGTCGAATGAAATTACGCGATTGCAATTGCTGTCCTTGTGATTGGTTTGCAAATCTGGCGCCAATGTTTCAACCAACGAAAGACAAAAATAAACAGACCAATCGCACCTTGTACGCGTGATTTTGCCCATTCTATGCCAAAGTTGCAGGTTATTAGAGATAATTCTGATTGCCGGGTTTATCGCACTGTTTGCTCATGTTGTCTTTGGTCGGAGTAATTACTCAGTTTGGTATTCGTTTTTCGACAGTGATTAGAAAACCGCTCTAGAAGGAGCTAGTTATCGCCCTTCAAGAACTAGTTACCAACCCAGCTTCTCAGGAGGACATTCCTGTTTTTATTGCTTCATTTGACTGCTTATTAAATTGATGCAAACTTTCTTTAATACCAATAAAAGGCACTCCCTGGCGTAAATTAAACCCATAACTCCTGCTCGCTCCGTCATCGTCAAGTATATGCATTCAAAACGCTTTGAGGATCCTTTTTTTATCTCGTTCTGTGGGTCTTTCGAATTTGGTGCTGGCCTATTTTTAGAGGTACTTGGTACTATCCGTGCTCTCGAACCTATTTTTTCTTTTTTTATTCTTTAATCACGTGAGCAAAGGCAAGGGAAAATGAGTGTCGTGAGTGTTTCGAGGTCACGTGTCCAATTTGATCCCGTGACCATAAATCTCAGTACTCAGAAACAGAACTAACCATCACGCAAAGTCTTCGCCAACACTTTACAGCGTTCCTTATGCCCTGCTTTATCGCTCCTCACGATTCTGAAGTCATAATATGTCGTAACATCAAGATTTTCCACCAAGTAGGAAGATCTCCTCCCAGCATGAAGAATAGTGAAGTTTCCTCTCGTGGAATAGAGTGGCCTGTAGTGAATCTACGAAAGAACAGTGCAATTTAATATAACATAAAAGGAAGTTCAAGAAATGTGGACAACGGCTGTGGTGACATCAACATCTTAAGGTTGGGAAACCTTTAGATTAAACATCGTTCTCGGAATGAACGACAAGGCTAAAGTTTCACTTTAAACTCGGTAACTGAATTCAATTTATGTCATCTACAGCTCAGAATGGTGAGAATGTAAAAGGCTTGAAACAAAAAAGGCCAACATTTTCAAGTTTGAACGTGATTAATTCCAAAAATCCTCAAAACTTTAACATGGATACCTTTACCTGGAAAAATTATCTGATATTTACTTTTGGGGTTACAAGTTGTTGTTGGTTTTGTATCAAGTATCAAGTCCATGTCTGAACAAGCATTTTACGTTCTCTTGTCTTCATCGGGTAAAAGTTTAAAATTGGGGAGGTTTCGCATAAACCGACCAATAGAAGATCAATTGCACTACAAGTCCAAAAATGAATTGCCAAGTGTTATATCCTCGATAAGGCACGGAAATAAAAATGCTTGCCTCGAAATCAATAGGATTGCTTTCCCTCTTTGAACATTTAAATAAGATTATCGTTTCGCAGAGTTCGCTCCGCCATTGGCATCCGTCTTTACTTATTTGTTTATTATTCGCCTTGCGATACGTTTATACCTAGCCGTTAAATTGCAATTACTGGTTTGTTCAGTCACACATTCAACATCGCCACTCAACAAATATTGGACAAAGATTGAGAGACATAGAATCGCATTTAGGTAAAACGGCATATAACAACAACTAGATTTCTTCTTCTCATAGGGTCATGAAAATAAAATTATTTCAACAGTATATCTCTTGTTTTAGACTCTGCTCCACATTTGCCGCTAAATGACAATAAATGAGCAAAATCATGCAACATTTTTCATCGGCAAAACTCAAGTGTCTGCTTAACGTACACGATGCAAAATATTTCCAACACTTCTTTGACTAAGTAAATGAGAGGGTGTCTCTGGAAGGATTCATGAAGACTTCGCCCAAACTTTTTATAGTTCAACGGTCTTTTTGCAGTGGTAGTTTTACCATTACCAACTAGCTTGATAGCAAATTTTTGTCTTATATAAAGGGTACAACTACGAGTTACTGCTCCCCTTACTGTGTAATTTGCCGGCTTGCTTGTACCATTTCTTGTTGGAAACTCCCATTTCAGCAAAACAGCTGTCGACGAAGACGGCGTCGCGGTGCAGTTGTGAAGTTTTACAACATCTGAATAAAATGCGAGAACAATAAAATGTCAGGCAATAAATTTAAAGCCAACGAACAAAAATAAAAGTACAGTTCAAGTCCCACGTGACATTCACTAATTCAGATTAGCATTTCCTGTGCTTGAGTCCGTGCATATTTCCTCTCGCGTGTTGCCATGTCAACGAATAGAATAATAATAGAATAATCGCGAATCATTACATTTTCAGCCCGCGGATATTGCGTATCTAACTGCTTTCCGATTCCTCTCCTTAATTTCAGTTCCACCATGGAAACTGGTAACACCGGCCACTTTGTTTAGCTTAAAGAAAACGTGATAGAATTTGCCTTCAATTTACACGTATCTAAGGCCCGTTTCAAACGTCGAACTTTACATGTGCCCAATCTAATGCATTAGATTCGGCACATGTAAAGTTCGACGTTTGAAACGGGCCTAAGTGTCTGAAAAGAATTATTCATCCTTGAAATGATTGTTTAAAATTCGTGTATGCCAGCGAAAAGATATGTTTTGAAATTATATTTTCTGTGGCATCGCGCGACTGTCATTGATTAATTTAATTATTAATATCCTCAATGAATGAAATCGTGGGACGATTGACACAGGTTACCCAGAACCAATAAACATTAATAGGCCACTTTCAAAACAGTTCAATTTAGGGATGGAGAGCAACAACTATTCCACAGTTGAAAAGACGCAACGTCCGTTAAATTCTATATGTATTACAATTGTCAAGCGTTTGTAAAATGTGGAGCTATTTTGGCTCAAGGAAACTTCCAGACCATTTCTCATATCACGTGTGTGGTGTCATTAGCGAGCACGATCCGATGATCCGTGAAAAAAGGAACATAATTATCCCAACACGATATCTTTCAACATCAATCACGCAATTTCATTCCTCGTCGTTTAAAAAAATGTCGGCTCTAATTTACGACCTTTGCTATAAAGCATTAGGGATGGTATGAAATAACGCGTGACGATATATCACAAAAGAAACTCTTGTATTACCAAAAGAAGGGTGCAGTGATCTTTGACATTCTTGGCATCGGAAATTGGTATTGATGAAAGCGCCTTATGATTATTTGAAAAGTGACAAAATTTTCAACCATTTTCTCGAAAAATTCTTCATCAAAAACGAAATTTCTTTTCATTTCTCATTTTCATTTTCCTTCTTTGCATTCCACCATCCATCCTCATTTTGCTTCTTCATCTACGGCAGGCCACTTTGGAAACAGCCTTTTCCAACATACCAATAAGTAACAGCATTAAACTTAAGCAGTTACGACTTAGCCCGACTGAGTCAAATCGGAATTTCACACTTGTCTGCCAACTCGTATTGAAAACTCCTTTTTACTTTATACCTCAATACAAAAAGGGGACTTGTTTTCACCCTTCGACGGAAGACTTACCCTGTATCAAATTTAGTTTAGGGAAGTCTGCTTTCGTCTTATGAAGTTGATGATCGATATTTGGACCTTGTCTGAAATGTTCATTTTTCAAGTTCTACAGCTGACATACCTCAGGGCAGCTGAAAGCCTTGAGTATATGGTCTTTTTCAAACAAAATATAAGAATATTTCTTTGGGTGATTCCCAATTTTTTTAACCGCTAAAATTAAGCTAAATCGTAAAGGAATGAAGTTTCGAGTGAATCAGTAGACCGTATCAATAGAGCTTATCAACGACCCTTAAAACAAAGCTTTAGCGATTCAGTATTGGTTTTATCACGTGAAGCTTTTAATATTTACACAAATATCTTATTAATTCTACGCAGGAAACTTAGGGTATCTTTATCCCTAAAGAAGGCCGATTGCGTAGGAATTCTCTAGCATTATTTAGCACGATAGTTTTTTCCTTCAAATTAAAATCTACAGTATGCTTTTAAAAGTGCATCAATTTTTAAGATGACTAACATGTAATTAATGACCCTGTTTAATTTAGTCCCTTTCTGGATGAACGATCATAGGTAAGCCCTGAAATCAAGACCATTATTGAAACAGAAAATAAGGAAACAAATTAAATGTATTTTAAGTAATAAAGTTTTGCCTTGAAGTTGACAAGCGAAAGGATTATATGAATAAAAATGGGCAGAAAAATTGAGAAACTATATACCTTCTCCTGCAGTTGCTTCACTCTTGGCTTCTTGTAAAGAAGCTGTCAAAACACACACCAAGAAGGCAAACACCAGAGGAGCTCCTCTGAGACGTCTGTCCATTCCAACAAGTACAGTCTCACGCCGAAGTTAAAAACCAGTGTTAACTCGTAATACGTTTTTCTGAATCAACAATCAAGGTTACTTCCAATTTACTCCTTTCGCGTTGAATTTACCGTCCTGTGAAACAAACTTTTTTCGTACGATGTGCGATTGAAGGTCGTTGAATATCTTTCATCAATATGCAAGTTATTACCATTTGTTTTAAGACCCGTGGTTCCTAAGTCGAAAAGTGAACTATGTCCATACCTATACGTGACTTCAATGTATTTTAGTATGCGTTGCAACGGAATTCGGTTAATGACTTCTATCTTATTTACATCAAAACGACCATTTGCTAATAAGTGTAACCAATGGCCGGTTCGAGAACAAAAGATCAACAGTCACGACATATGTCACTGTTATCACAGTTTGTGTCCGTTTCCGGTGTAGGGAACGCCCAATAATTCAATCTAATTTGGCGCGCAATTACGTCAACGCTGATCTGCAGAAAAATCTCTAGCTTTTCACTTTCAAGTCCGTGAATGCATTCTTTGAAATGTGTGTCCTATGATTTTGCGATCTTTCTTAACTCAGGTAGTTTGTTATTGATATTTTGGGAGCAAAGAGGTCAATTCTGATGTGGGAGATGCGAGCTCAGCAGCGCTCTTTGTTGGAGTTTAATTTAACTCGGAATGTTGGTAGATAACTGACTTTGCGGTTTCCTTCTTACGAAAGATCAATACACAAATAAAGGTCATAATCATTTCGCCACAAAGAAGACTCGCAAATAACAAAATCGCCACCAAACCATTAGACTCTTGAAAGGAGAAGAGCACTCAAGCCAAATCGACTTCTAACGAGATTTGCGTGTGGCGGAATGAATTGCAACTCGCGGAGAATCGGCCTCTGTTAGAGGCTTAAGAAGGAAAATGACTTTCAAACCAACGCTTTCCACCGTCTGCCCATAAAACGCCAATCCTATAGAACTATTTTAACGTCTTAATTGGATTGAGATAATCATTCATTGGTAGGAGTTTGGAATTCTGCAGAAAGGGAAATGAAATCCTCAACTTCTCCACAAATTGATAAGATCGTCTTCTCGTAAGTAAATCGCAGTTGTTTATCGCGAGGGTCGTGTAAAGAACGGCTAGGACTCAAAACTTCTAGTTTCAAACCTAATTTTTCTTTGTCAAGGTGTTTGCGTGTCGAGCAAGCGTTGAGTAGTAAATATGAAAAAAAAAAACGGCGTTGCTGGTATCGGAGGATCGGTCAACATACCGTTTTAACCACGAGTTTTTCTAGCGTTATCTCTCCTTGTTAATTTACGGATGTCAACTTATTTTCTTATCACGTTTCAATAAATACACTTGCGAGGATACCTCTCAGTCTTCGCTTTACAACAGGACAACGTGAAACACGGCTAAGTAGGGAAGATCATAGATTCCCTTCCAGCACTCGGACTCGTAGCGAGTTTTGCCTAGTAAACACCGAGAAAGACACGCCTCTTCACTATGGCCATTGTTATTGCTTAGCACTAATCAGCTTTGCACTTTAAAGAAAATAAAAGACTCTATTGTTGGTGTGTTTATGACATTTTTTTTTCGCGGTCAGTCATTATACATCGCGAGACATATCGGAAATAATTTTATCCCTCCAACGGTTTTTGTTCTGGATAAAGAGCTCCCCCGCATAGTCTGTGGGCTCGTGTAATGCCACAAGATATAATGCATCAAAACAGCAGTTCACTGATCATATTAATAGAATATTAATGCGTGACGATAAAAGCTTCGATCAGTGTCACGTGATTTTGGCTCACGCACATCACAGCAATCAGACCACTGATCTCAAAAAAGATCACTTAGTCAAACACGCGAGGCGTATTCAATTCACGATTTTGATTGTAATCTCTTTCCTAATCTTGCGCTTCCCCTGGTAACGAGAAGAGAATGGCAACGAAGATTCAGGACACCTACCTGATCGGGGTTACCTTTCGCAAACTTCAACTTTGAGGAATCAAATACCTTATTATAGGAAATTAACGCTCCATGAAATTAAGGTGTTGGAAATTAACGCGA
>BLAZ01000660.1:544267-546767 GCA_014633955.1 Acropora tenuis
CATTTTTAGCAACACAGACCACTTCGTCTTGCCATATTATTTTCAACTGAACTCTAATTCCTCCCTTGAACATCAAGTCATACTATTCTTTAGAGACCTAACACAACATGTCCTAAGCGTCCATTTTTGATGCCATTACAACAACAAAAATTCGACATAAAAATATCATCAAAGCAGTCGAAGGCTTTCAGGACCACAACCTCGACAGAGCCCACAGCGTCGCCCGTAGTCAAAATGAAATATTCCGTTCGTTGGCTGCAAATTGACCTATTCTGGTTGTTGAAACGTTATGAAAAAGACAGGAAAGCCTTTTGGTAGATAATTCAAATAAGCATGTTTTAAACTTCCACTCGCTCTATTGTTTCACAAAATGAAATACAAATAAGGTAGAATTAATAAGAGTGTTGTATCGTCATATGCCTAGCCGCAGGATTCTCTTTAAAAACAGTAAGAATCTCCCTGGGGGGAAGGGGGATGTCCCTCTTCCCTTTCGAAATTGCCGTGTTCCCATGTTCCCAGTTGCCACAGTTTTTCCTTGTTTCTTGCCTGTTAAACACATCTGCGTTCCACCATACCCCACCATCAACAGCCCCCATCCCCTCAAAGAAAATTCATTAGGGTATAGTTGTTTCCGCGTTGACGTTCCGTTCTTCCCGATGATAATTTTCATCTGTTCCCCCAAACCCCTTGGAGACCCTCAGTTATGCAACTACACGACAAAAATGATGTAACGTTTCGAGTCGGGGACAAATGTATTCTCTGAACAAAATATTCAGTTGTATATTTTCGTGGCAGGGCTGGCCTAGTGGTGAGAGCACTCACCTTCCACCAATGTGGCCCGGGTTCGATTTCCGCACTCGGTGTCATATGTGGATTAAGTTGTTGGTTCTCTCCTCTGCCATGAGAGGTTTTTCCCCGGGTACTCCGGTTTTCCCCTCTCATCAAAAACCAACATTTGAATTGATTTGCGAATAATAATTGTAAAATAGTGATTTGGGCAATGTTATTTGATTTCCTCTAGAATTGTAAAGCGCATTTGATTGTATTCATATGCTAATTTGCGCTGCAGAAATATTAAGCATCATTAAATTTTGGAGACCAGCACAGCCAACAGGGAATGTTGACCGGGTCCAAAGACCTTCTACAACTTGCTATTAGGCTAGTAGAACCGGTACTAGAAAATTGAACTGGCACAAGAAAAATGTAAGCACAATGTTAATTTTTTTTCCTGACTCATTAATTCAAAGGGCCACGAATGTCTGAGGAACTCTTTTGGAACAGAAACGGTTAAACCAGCGCATTAAGATCCATTTGCACTCATCGTGAGCTGTTACAAAATTCGTGCAAATGGTCCTTCTTGGTTCCGTTGTATAAGCAAGTCATATGATCACGTGTACGAGGCACGAGACTTACTTAGCAAAGGTTAAAGACAGGGAAATGAATATTAGTCAAAAATATCAGTATGGACTTCTTTGTCTTCATGTTCAGCTCCAATGATGGAGCGTCTGGAAAGCGAAATGCTTCTGAGCAGGGCAAAAATGAATGCCCAAGCAATAACAATAGAAGAGAATATGGATTATTATCTCAAGAGTCGGTCGTCAGCTTAACTTTGAGCGTCAAAGTAGTAGGAACGGCATTTACTCGAACTAAGTACAACTAAAATGGGTGAATCAGATGCTTTGAAGCTTCGAAAATGGTCGAGACTTTTTGGCTAAAAAGGCCACGGAAGGCGATTGTGCACGTACGAAGCTTTGTGTTGGCAGGAAAGCCACCACTGGTTCTACATATGCATTACACAATTCCGATATTCTATACTTACGAAATTAGGAACGTAGTTGTTCCATCTTCCGGGGACACCGCAGACGAGTTCGAAGAAATCGCGTAGAAAAAGTGCTCATGAAAAACTGGATTTCAAAGTGCAATACTTCGGCAAGCTTAGAGTCATTACGCAATGAAATTTGAATACACTGATGCTGCAAAGATCTTGTTTCTTCTTTGTTTGTATTGTAACGAAAGGGATCTGCATTCAGGTACTTTAAAAACGCTGACAAAGAAAGTTAAATCGTATATTTAAGAACTATGAGTGACAAGTCGATGCTTTTTTGTTTGTTGGAAGGAAAGGCGAGGGTTGGAGAGTTTCTTTTGAAGTCGTCTAGATTTGAAACACAATTTTAATCAAAAGGTTCTATACATGTCAATCAAGCACATCACGTGTTGAGTGCATTGAAACAAGTACATGCATAATGCATTTCAAGACAACTATTGCACGTGCAATGGGCACGGGGCGTTTTACGTAACCGGGGACCTGTCTTCTGAAGTTTGCCGCGTTTCATAACCAGACCCTCTACTAGCTATGCAGGGGATAGTGAAGACTACGAAAGCAACGCAAAGTAAACGAAGCTTAGCAGCAACTTTTGCCTCAAAATAACTTATGCCGAGGTTTAGGGTTTCTTGTTGCATTTTACAAGCGGATGGGCTGTTTTTTGTTGCCGTTCTCTCT
>BLAZ01000660.1:554267-561767 GCA_014633955.1 Acropora tenuis
ATCACTGCAAGTTAAGATAATCTGTGCGAGCAATCATGTTGGTTTCCTTATTTCTTGATGCCGCATTTACCAATCATAGCTTAGTTTCTAGGTTCGTCCAGTGAATATAGGTAAGCTATTCAGTCGAAGTTCAGTTTGTTACTGTGCTCGCTGTCGCTAGTTCATTCTTGCAATTTTTTTATCCCTCCTCTGTTCTGTATTTGCTTGCTGCATCGCAGACCGAACGTAAGGCTTCTATTTTCTTTACCCTTCATGTGGTTTCTAAGTACACTAGTGACAACTTATGGATTGTACACTGCCTTTTACTGAGGATGTTTAGTTTCACTGAGCATTTCCGTCTCAGCGCGTAGAATTAAGGTTCCATGTCTAGTCACGTTTTAAGTTATTCTTTTCCATGCCAAAGCTCTATTCGTATGTTGTACGACATGTGTACGCCTAAACTTTTTCTAGAATTTCAGTCATGTTAGCATAACCATTTGTTGTTGTTACGCCAGTCTCAATGGCTTAGCTGTATTCTATTATAGCTTACAGAAGCATGTGACACCGTCCGCGTGATTTACATATACAAGGGAGCTTAAGCAAACATGACGTCGACAGCAACGAGAACGTCATCTGAAATTCTGCTGTAATTTCTCAATTATTCAAACCCATTATGCTTGCAAAATGTGTTCAAACTTTCCTGGAATTAAATTGGAACCAGCACTTCAGAGATAAGCAGACAAAATTCGAAAAATTGAACATTTGCCATCATATGCCTACGTCGTCTACACAACTGGAAAACAGGCCATTTCACGTCGCTGAAAGAGCGAGAATGTTTACACAACGTGCAAAAAATTCACGTGCAAAGTGTGTAAAACTACTGTTTTTCATTGTCAATTGCAAATTTGTGACGATCTTGTGGCTCTCTTCGTCGTAGTTGCTTAAGTTTCCTAAAGAGTTAGTAACTCATGGTTTAGCTGCTATTTTCGAAATATAGTGTTCGCAAATATGGGCAAAAGCTCACGTTTTTTGTCACAATAAAATTCCAGCTATCAGCGAATGAGCTATAAAGGAAGTTGAGCGTTTGTGCAATTGGATCTCAACGGCAGGGACAGATTGCGAGCAAAGCGAATTACTTCGCGCGCTTCGTGCGTGCATTTCGCTTCAGTCGAAACGAAAACTTGATTCTCTCGACTTCAATTCTCAGAAACCTTCGACCTGAATTCTCAGATTCTTTCGACTTGCATTCTCAGAGACACAAACCTGATTCCCACTTGAATTCTCAGAAACTTTCAACCTGAATTCTCAGATTCTTTCGACTCGCATTCTCAGAAACGCAAACTTGATTCTCTCGACCTTAATCCTCAGAAACGCAACCTTGAATTTACAAAAGCTGACGCTGATTTGATCTCTCAGAATCAGCCTTACGGCTAAATAGAATTTCGGATCCTGACATTCTGCTTTTCGTATTTGGGCTATACTGTTTTGTTTTTAGTTTCAAGCATTTTGATTTCGAATTTTGGGTTTTTGATAGCGATCGGCTTCGAGTTTAGCTGTAAATGTTAATCTGATCAAGTTTATCATTTGTTTCTGAGTCTAGCCATGATTCTAGTCTCAATTCTTTCGATACACGCTCTCATAAAATTCCATGACACAACCTGTGATACATTGAGGGCCCGGTTACATGGTGAATTTCAGCCCGGGCTGAAATTTCGCTCCGCCCACCGGGCTGAAATATTGTTGTGATTACATGCCAAATTTCAGCCCGGGCGCAAAACGCAAAGTTTACTGAGGTGCGAAAACACAGTCAATGCGCATGCTTGCGTTCCTTTTTCGGCCGGGGCTAAAATTCCGTTTCGATTACATGAGACTGATTCAGATTTTCAGGCCCGTTTGGCCGGGCTGAAAATCCTAGCCCGGTATGAGCATACCGGGCTAGGATTTTCACCCCGGGCTGAATTGCGCCCCGGGTTGAATCCCTCTCCATGTAATCGACAATTTGGTTTTCAGAGGATTTGTTTCAGAAGCCGGTCTGAAATTTCAGCCCGGGATGAAATTCGCCATGTAATCGGGCCCTGAGTCAGTATTAAATTAAGCGCTTCCGGCTTTCGGTTTTAAACTTTCACCTTTTGCAATTTTATAAGGAACAAAAGCTCAAATTGCGGTAAAAAACATTAGAAACAAACATATGATTTGATGTTGTTTACTTGGCCTTGTTTCCACGTATATCTTCAGAAATGGCGTAAAATGGGTTTTTACTGTTTCGAGGTGTCTGGATACCCTAATGGAGGGGGGAGGAACAGAATAGGGAGGAGGGAGAAATGGCCCAAAAAAAGTTGGGAGGAGGGAGAAATAGGGGGCAAAAGGAGGGAGGAGGGAGAAAAAGAAAAGTTGGGAGTAGGGAGAATTGAACTAGATGGACCTGGATGAGGAAATAAAAAGTAGGGAGGAGGGAGAAATTGGCTCAGAAAGTAGGGAGAAGGGAGATTTACTCCCCTGTTCCTCCCCCTCCAAATGAAACGGCGAAGCTCGAACGTCATTTTGGAGTTACCCAACTTAATTTAGAGTTTATCATATTCATTGTTTTGTTCAACATAGATGAGTTAAGTTCAAGGTTTCGAATGCTCAATCACAAAACGTGTGTTATCAATTCTGCTCCGGAATTTACGGTTTACAAGAACAAATGGGCGTTACAGGTTTTTTGACAATGGTAAAGACCAAAGAGCGCCCAATATTTGAACCATTGAGCCAGGAGGACTGTTTAACTGAGGTGAAGACACTATAATTTGGATGTGCAAGATTTGATTGAAAGCTCGTTCAGGAGGTTGCAAATAAATCAGGTGGACGATATCCTTTTCGAATGCTTTACAGAATTGTTTACGAACTGCGACAATATGGGAATTATCCAACCATTCTGTTACTTTCTTTGAAGAAAATAAATTTTTGTTGTTTGTTTGAGATGTTATGTAGTTGGTATTAATTTATTGTCATGTCATATGATCTTCCTAGTATCAGTAGACATTTGTATATCGTATCACCTAGTTTTTCATTGGGAGCACTTCTCAACGGGAGAGAGTAAAGGTGGGTGGTGGGTGGTGGGTGGTGGCTGCTACCTCCACTCCGAGTAAAACTGAGAAGAAATTATGGCAACCTAACCCACCACTCACTACCCACTACCCACTACCCACTACCTACCACACACTGCTTTTGAGAGACCAAGTTTGCCTTATGTGGAGTTGAAGTCTGCGTTTTTGCAAATTCAAGTTTGCGTTTTGCGGAATTATAGTTTGTATGGAAAGAACTTAGTTTGTGTTTCAGAGAATTCAACTTTGCATCGAAAGAATAAAGTTGTTGTAAACCGTCGTGAGCTTCGTCGTACACGATTTTATTTGTCCCAGTTTTCATTTTGGAATATGAGTGAACTCTGTTTTTTAATTACTACTGAGTTGACGAATGCAAGTAAAGAAAACAAATGTTTTTGCACGTGCAGCATGCATTTATTTTGTCAGAAGAAACGCACGCATGCCAACAAGCAGTCAGGAGAGGACGAAGAAATCACGAACAAATCACGAACAAAAACGAACCTCAGGTTTTCGGGTTTCATTCACAGCAGGAAATTCATGGAGCGAACACTGGCACCCGCGCAAGGTTTGCGTATCGTTAGAAAGAAAAAAGTCTTCCGTGCACTTTGAGTCATACCTATTTTGAGGTTTTACGTCACAGTTCCCCGTGAACGATTTTTGTTTAGTTGCTAACTTTTTTTTCACAAAATATATATATTTAAAAAAGTGATTCGGTAGCTTTTCAGTTTCCGTTTTCAAAGGGAAACAAATCATGTCTGAATAATGATCATACTGTTTCGCATTTTAAACATGAATATATTTTTTAACCAAAAATAAAGATTATGCTAATGATCTGAGCGGAATTACTAATGAAGCTTTCACAAAATAACGGTTTAACTGTTAAGTTTGAAGCTTTTCATCCTCGCAGTTCTTAACATTATTTACTTAGCAACAAGGGACGCCTCAAAAATTCAGGCCTTCCTTGTCAAACTTTTTTTCACATCGCAGTTCAAACTGACATGATTTTCATGTATCAACATCATCATGTTATACATAGGTTAAAGCATAAGACGACGGAAGAACGGATGTTTCCATCAAAATCATAATAGAGAACTTTTTTCTGCGTGGACATTTTTAAATTTAAAAATTATAACACCTACCTGAGGGTTTTCTTCATTTCTTGTCAGAGCTGATACGGCCACATTTACCAGTTCAATTTGTTTTTCGACCAAAAATCTTTCAGATTTCCTTAGGCTCTTGCGCTCTGAAATTTATGAATAAAAAGTTTCTTACACTTTTTGATCCTCAGTTATTGCGAAAATTACTGTGGAGAACGTTGTTACGGCTTCAGCAACACTGGCAACGGAACCGAATGTTATTGTTAATCGGGAAATAACAAGCGTGGCACCGATGAAGCACGCAATTCCTGTTTTATTAATGCAGGAGAAAAGAGTAAAAGGGAGACAGTAGGAAACAGCTACATGAAGACAATCCCACAACAGTTATGTTTCCATCAAAATCTTTTCTTCAAAAACCCAGCGATAATACTTCAACCATATTGCAAATCGTGAACAAAACATTACGGAGAACTTCTTAATAACCAGAAGCGCAAAGTTCTAGTTTCAGATGAAGGTACCATTTGCTTTTACTTCAGGTCGGAAGCGTTTGTTTAGGCTACAGGTATGAATTCAAATCACATCGAACTTGTAAGAATTAACTATATTTGACCCCAAGCGCACGCCGAACTGAAACGGTTTTGGCATAAAGTTCATCAAAGTTACACCACAAGTCATTTCGCCACTAAAACGCTTCAGTCCGAAAATTTAGGGCCGTGAGTTGCTTGGTGGCGATTGTAGCTCAGCTGATAGCGAACTGATCACAAACAAAGTGAGAAAACTATGAACAACAAAGTGTGGTTATTAGAACAGGTTCTGTTTTATAAATTGGCTGTTTAATTTAGTTTTAGTATCCGACCTCCTTAGAAGAGGAATAAACAAGCATCTACAACTACATGACAAACAGGGACGTGACTTCAGACACTTTCACAATGGCGAAGCATAAATAGAGTTTTCGTTTTCAATGAGACCAAAGACGTCCTAAGAAATT
The DNA here is from genome assembly GCA_014633955.1 of Acropora tenuis. NCBI lineage: Eukaryota > Metazoa > Cnidaria > Anthozoa > Scleractinia > Acroporidae > Acropora > Acropora tenuis. The sequence continues at coordinate 559,415 of BLAZ01000660.1, forward strand.
AATACAAAGGCATGGAGTAATTAAACCAAAGCGAAAGTGGTCGAAGTTCAGGAATTCGGGAAAAGTTTCACAACAGTTCAACGTAAACAAAGTGTCCATTTTCAACATGAGGAATTTTTAAAAGTTAAGTCCTTGAACCCTGAGATCATCAGGCAAAGGGCAAATATGAAACCGTGAAAAAACCGTGAATTTTTTTCAAAAAGGAAGTTTCAAAAGGCCTTTAGGCATTAAGAAATTGAAAAACAGAAAAACTTAATAAGATACAAAAAATTGACTAGTGATATTGGAAGAAGCAGAATATGAGCTAATAACACTGTCTAATCAGTCTAATACAACTTTTCCCACTAACTCACCTTTTTGGAAAATTTCAACAAAATTTCTTTGTTCTTTAAGTACTTCGAAACAAGTTCCCGAACCATGAACAGGGTCGTTTAACAACGCAATATAACGTGCTTACATGTCGTTTGACACGTTCGAGTTCAGCTGAGCTACAGCGAAATAAACCATTTGATATTTCCGGTGGAAAAAAAACATCGAAACATTCTTTGCACGCGAACAATATATCGTGGAGATAGATGACGTCACACCGACACAGCACGTTCTTGGGAAAGCGCTGTTTTCGTAATAATCTTTATCGAATCAAACATTTTTAAGAGCCAGAAACTGACCTCAATTGTTTTATTCTTCCGGGTTGACAAACAAGGGCCTAAAAATAGGGTTTATTATTATCAGGAAATCGGCAGATAGCGATGGGCAGATATCATAGTGGCCAAATATTGGCTGTGCCGCTCCACAATTGCGTAACGAAAATTGAATGAACTTTATGAGATCGAAGAGTAAATCTTAGCTGTAATGGTGGGACAATTTTCGACTAAAACTAGGTGGGTCATCCAATCCAAACTCATCCTCGGAAAATCATTGGTAAATCATCGGACTGCTGGGAGCGGTCGGATTTTGCCGAGTTTTCTTGTCGTAGCATCGAATCAGCCGAGCCGTCTCGATCCTCGTATTTGAGCACCCTAACTTGACATCGGAATCCCGTTGGAGCGATCGGCTTTCAGATCGAATTTCCTCGAGTCACCACAGGAAAGAATCAGAGTACCTATGGCTAACTCGTGGATAAAATATTTCAGAAATAAAGAACTGACGGTGAACTTGCAATTCGTGTATTACTATTTGAGCCAGCAGCTTATGAGTAGTAGCATGCAGCTCTCGTACATATTCCTGTCTCGGCGTTTTCACAGACCGATTTATTTTTGATCGAATTTCTTTGGAATGAGATTCCTGTGGGCATGACCAATTTCAAGAAAGTAATTGATGTTTCTGCGTCACTGGACCGGAACTGCCTTTCTTTTACACAAGAAAAGGTACACTAAAAATAGATCGGCCTGTAAAAAGCTTAGTATGGGATTTGCATGCTCCTACTCAGCGGCTCCTGTTTGAGTCTATCAAAACATATTGCCAGAAGACAAATGTGACAGAATGTTAGAAGTGTAACTTGTGAAGAAGATAGACATTTCTGCCATTCAGGTAACATAAGGGAGTTTAAGAAATGATGACGGTAACGCCATAAATCAATGATTTTATTGGTTGAATGAGGCAAAATAATCGTGCTGCACGTGCCACGCACGCTTTAGGATGCAATCTACCGAATGACGACGTGAAATTTTAATTTCATATTTGAAGTTCTGACGACAACGAAAGCCCGCAGAGATAAAATCTTTCATTCTCTACCTTTACATGAAAACCATTCGCGCAAAGCAAGCGAAAGTACACTTCGCTTATTTCTAACTTTCTTCCAATGTTAAAATGGTCAGCCATCATGTGATACATAGAAAGAGGACCCAAACTTGGGTCTTCTCGATAGAATCAAGTGCATGCCAACGGCAATATAGGTACATCTCGTCTTTCTACGTAGCCACGAATTAAAAGAGGGAGTAGTGACAGTGGTAACTAACAGTTCGTTACCCAGACATGATTTTCCGCATCTCGAAGAGATAAAATGTCTCATTGCGAGAGATGCAGTGTTGACAAGCGATAGCTGATTTTATACGTCAGGCCAAGCACAAGATTGTTGCGATGCCAATAAATAATTAACCGCCACAGTAATACAATACTTTGGCTAGTCGCCACACTTTACATACAACCAAAAGAGGTAATCAAAACACAAATGAAAGGATTTGGCCTCAGATTGGCTTAAAACGAGCGAAGATCGTTTAACTAACGGATATAAATTATTCATAATGGCATTCCTCTTGTTGTGTATAGTCTGTCTACAGTAAGTCAACCAGGTATCTCGCTGACAATAAAACTAACCAGAACCTAAACTCAATAGAAGTAGTAAAGCTTTTTA
>BLAZ01000660.1:602048-607048 GCA_014633955.1 Acropora tenuis
TCTCTCAGGTATCAATTGCAATTTGCTACTTGTTCTCAAGCCGGGAACGATATCCCCTTGACTGTCCGTGACAGCCTTACCACTATTAACTTTAAAAAGAAACTAAAACTTCACTTTTTACGCCTGAATTGAACTAGCACGGCACTCTCATAGTTTCGTCTCTGTTATAGGACTGCTTGCATGTTAAATTATTGGACCATGTATCTTTAGGGTACCTCGATCGGTACATCGAGCGATGCATCGGTCGATATATCGATCGATGCACGACCGACATGCGACCGACATGTCGATTCACTGTCGACCGAGAATCGACCGATGTTGTGGTCGAGCCTCCACTGATGTCGGTTGACGTATCGACCGTGACCATATCGGTAGGTTATCGGTCAACTACCGGTGGGATATCGGTCAACTATCGGCCGATATGTCGACCGATACTATGGTATGGTACAGAATCACCTTTAAATTGCTAAGTTAGATCCAACTTATTTAACTTCAGTTTATTATCTTGTTTAAGTTTTGTAGCTGAGTAGCCCACAGTCTCCATTTCGACATAAAATAAGTTCTGTCATTCTGACAACAGGCCATATAAGCCTCTGGCTTTGGCTTTACTCACTTTTGTACTGTATGAACGATGGAATAATAAAGATAAAGAAATAATAAAGATAAAGAAAAAAATGCTTACATGACCTGCATTGTATCTAATTGAGTACAATTCTGGATAGTATATCTGCAAAATTTTGTTAGGGATTCTAGCATCAATCATCAGTGAGGATGTTGCAATCAATTATCCATTTTTTTAACAACTTAAGCTAAGATACAGTTAATGTTCATGTCCCCGTGGGTTGAGTTTTGTTGAATCTTCGCTCCTCTCACTCTGTCCACCACTAGACTTGTCATCATTGCCAAAGGAAAACAGCGCTGGTCTGAAATAGTTGTTTAAAGACTGAGATGCACACAATTAAAGGTGCTTCTCAATAATAATTGCTGTGTCAGTACCTTCTGGGATTCTCTTTTAGCTGGTTGTGATTACACAGTCTCTTTTGCTGAGGTTTGCAACATCAACAGTTCACAAACTTTGTGAAGCAGAGCTACTGCATGGGAGTCTTGGTGTGTTGAGTTCACTACTAGACAAAGAAGAAGTCCTCTGTCAAACATGCGTTATCCTATTGTATCCACCATTTTTATTGCCACGCGGTAACCAGCCACAAGTACAAAAATCCAGGTCATCAACACCAAACATGCAAGAAACTGTGAGAAAACAATTAAAAGGCGACATCACCAACTAGCACGATCTTAATTAATTATCTAAACCTTTTACTAGACACTGTCTCTACATTACAAGCATCTACCCAAGCTGGGCTAGATGCATTGTGATAAAATTAAGCAGTCTAAGACTATATTTGGAAATATTTTAAATAGAACGTATGCAAGCAGATAAATTTTTGGGCATAAATATGGTAAGCCACTTTCAAAGTTCACTTAGAGCTCTCCGTCTCGCAGAAACTTATGTATGCTTTCCAGACTAATTAGATCCAATGAGCTCACCACAGTAGGAAGAAGTTCCTTCATTCTCACATCCATGAACGACATAATTTATCTCTTCAGATTACTATAATTATTTAACTTTCCCTATCTTCGCTGAAACTTGTTAGACAATTTCGACACTTGTTGTTTTCATGACAGCGGTAATAACAAAAAAACATGCTCTCACTTCCTATTCTCAGTCTCTTCTCGCCGAATTACCTAGCAACGTTTACATCGCTCAGGTGTTGAAGTGGATGAAACTTTTTCCGAAAAAAGAACAACGAAATTGTCTCATTGCTAGTCTGACAACAGTGCAACCATGAATAGGGGCGACCACAGGAAAAAGCAGTCCATGTAAGAGCTGCAAATATTTATTTCTTTCTTTATATAGAGCTCACGTACATGTGGACGGTTCGCTAAGCTTACAGAGCTCGAGATTGCCTATGTTGCTGACATCCTTCAATCTTTTAAAGACTATGGAATAGTATCCTTGGATTTCGATGAAGATCAACATCTTGATTGACTGAAGAGGCCAATTATGGAAGAGCAGCGTCTGCTGCAAAACTGACAGACAAAGACTGCATGTTGCATGTTGAACTTATCAGTGGCTGTTGTCATTAGCTTATCTCTTCTTGTCTCGGTCTTGTTCATAAAGACAAGTTATGGAAACATGTAGCTGCATGCCTTTTTTCTTTTCCATTTCGATGGTAACAACTTGCAGGAAAAGCGATAAAGATGATGTTTTCAGTTTGGATCAAGGGTATCTGCCTGCAGCCAGATGTTATTGAGGGAGAGAGGTTCAGGACTAATGCACCTATCAATGTTAAGCCCCAGGGTGGAGGGGCGGGCTACCCACGGGAAATTGACTCGGCAAGCTTTTCCGTGGGTGGGGATTTTGACATGCGGGTTCTGCCCTGGGTTTGGGAATTTGACATAAGCTATGACCTGTTATGGGCAAAAAGCGGTACCTAGGGGTGGGAATTTGACCTTTTCTAGGTGCCCAGGAGTGGGGAATTTGACTCTGGCTCTCGTGAAAATGTCAAATTCCCCTGGGTCTGCCGGCCCTACCCTGGGGCTTAACATTGATAGGTGCGTAACCACAACACCAGGAACTCCTTGCCCTACTCTTTGCAACTAGTGTGTGGGTTTAATGTCTCATAGTCTAAGGACACTGAAGTCATATGAGAAAGGGCCTACAGATTAGAGTCCTTATCTGAGAATACTTGAAAGTGAATCTATACATCAGGGGTTCGAAACCCACAACCTCTGGCATGGTAGTATTACACTTTTTCTTATTCATCCATGATAATGACAAGATTGCTCATAACTAAAATTACAACAATTGTTATTTTTTATGGTGGTATTTATTTCTCTTGTGGAATATGGGTGAAAACTCAAAAGCTGACAATCCCAGAATTGATTCATCCCAAGGTGTAAGTCTGGAAATCGAATATTAACTGGGGCACATTGGTGAACGGCTATTGGTCTGTTACCACTTTGCTATTATTAAACTCTGCAGGAGGGAGTAATAACAAATTGGTTAATTTATTTCTATTTTAGGAAACCAGGGGCAGGAACTGTCAGCGTCAGCATGAACGTAAGTCGCAAAAGCAGTCACAGCTTTGGCACAAGGAGCATTCGAACCATAGGAGCAGGATCTAGAAGCAATCTTTTTAATTCATCAAGCCGAAAAAGTGTGGCAATTGATTCCAGTCGAGGAGAAAAAGCACCCAGTAAACCTCCTGTCCAGGTGGGCCAATAATTTTGTGTAGTAACTTTCATTTTAAAAGCATCTGTATGTGTCAAATAATTGTACTTCTGAGTACCTCTTGTAAATAAATGCATCACTGGAAGATTAAGAGTCACAGGGGTGAGGATTCAGGCAGCTCCTTAAATCTCCTTAATCATTTTTGTTTATTAATAATAATGATAATATTTATTATAATGGTGATCGTCGTAATAAAAGTGACAATATATTGATAAAAGTAATATTACTTAATAAATCAAATACTCTAATCCTCAGCATCAATTCCTAAAAGGTTGAATAATGCTAATTATTTAAGTAACAGCAATGAAGGGAATCAATTTTGTCAAGAACTGTATGTAATTTTTTATTGACTAGCATAGTACAGTATTTAAGATAATGATTATTCTCCTTGATATATGCCATCTTGACTACAATAGTCATTTCATATTCTGCAATTATTGCAAGTCCAAAAATTATAGACACTGTCACTTAGCTTTTGATTAATTTTTCTTTTATCATTATTTTATTTGAATGTGAGTTTATTTTGCTGTAATGGTTGAACGTTTTCCTAAAAGTCAAGACTAAAGGCAACGAGGCTAGAGATTGAGTTCCCTTTTCTCCTTGTGTCACTCTGCTTTGTGTTTCTCAGCTCTGTCTTGTGTTCTCTACTTTCTGCTTTGTATTTTTTTTTTACTTTGCAAAATTCACAATTTGATTGATGTCTATGGTAGCTTGCTTATCTTGTTTTACGTCAATCAGGTCTTTGATGACATGGGCCAAGATGTTACCCCCAGGAGTCTACTTCATGTGGATCCAACTGTAAAGTAAGTTTTGCATTTCACATATAGTAGGGCTGAAAGTACTGCAGCTATTACTGTAAACTGCCTGCTGAAATGTTGAACATAATTTGGTGTCAGTCTCTGATGAAGGGTTAATCTACTACAAAATGTCAGCTTTGGAAACCTAAGCTTTCATGGTGGAAATTTATCCTTATCATCTTGTAGGAGACACCTAATCTTTGCATGTTACTTCCCCACCAATGTGGGTAAAACTGTTTCTTTTGCAACCCAACCTTTCATTTTTTGGACTGAATTGCTGTCTGTCTGGCTTTCTGATGTACTTTGCTTGCCATTATTATATTTTGACTTTTTCCATATAATTTTATTGTTTTTGTAGGAGAAATCAAAGCAATACATTTTTTGCTGCAGGAGAATCCATTGCTACGGTATTCATACATACTTTCTTAAACCACAAATATTTACACCTGTATCTATTAAAAGCAAACCTACAGTGCTAGGAGTTTTCACTGGTTTTTCTTATGTATATGTATTCATCGAAGTCTTGGGCTTCTCTTTGTATCAGCAATCCATGGCCTCGGAGATGACTGGTCAGTCATTCTATGCAGCCAGCAATGCCAGTATGTATGGTGGTTTCTCTCGCTCTGTGTTTGGCTCAGTGTCGGGACGATCTTCTCCGGAGTCTGTCAGTGAGGATCTTCATGAACCAAGCTCTACATATCATGACAAGTTTTCAACATCACTTGGAGGTGTTTATTATACCATGTCAATTATTATTTGTGAAGATCCTTGCTAAATATCAAATTTCCATGATTTTGTGGCTGTAATAATACCAAAACAAATTTGGCACTCACCACAAATCTTTTTTTAATGCATATGTAGGTTTTAAAGATACATAATTATCCTTTAAAATTTCAACTTATAATGTAACT
>BLAZ01000660.1:613345-615845 GCA_014633955.1 Acropora tenuis
ACACTAGAGACGGATTCCCACGTCCACTACTTGACCCTCTACCCCTGTTTGAAATCTTTTCAAGGCGTGATCACCCGTCTGCATGAAATACCTCAGTTACGCCTCTGGAGGCCTCTTGAACACTAGAGACGGATTCCCACATCCACTACTTGACTCTCTACTGCGATATGGTCTTATCTTACCAGCGTGTTATCTTACCAGCGACATCCTCTCGGAATGTTGTTGACTTGTACATTGTGGAAAACCGTTGACAGTATAAGGCCATATCGTCGGAGGGTCCACAGAGTGTATGTGGGAATTCACCTTCCATTCAACACATGCTTTCACACAGCACGCGTGTGCGCATGGCATCATACAGCATATGCATTCCCGTGAAAGCAGACCCCCTGGACAAAGGGAAGCGTATGTATTCAGGGCTACATTGAAAATTGGCCATGACACCCTATAAAGTACAAAGTTTTCGTTTGTTTTTGCCTCAAAAGGTTGGCATGTATGATGGAACTATTGCGATCTACAACGTGCGAAACAGGAATGACATGCCTGCTCTTGATAGCTAGTAAGTTTATGATACTCCATAAAATCTACTCATTAACATTATCGTTGTTATCATTAAGTCATTATTTGACACCAGGTGACCTTGATTGCATCTTCATGTGAACGCTATCAGTTTTGTAGCTCTTGTCCTGTTCTAGATTTGTTTTTCGTTTGGATTTTTCCTTCCGCTTAAAAAGATATATCTTCTTAGTACGTGACGGCGTCGCATATGGACTGTGAACAACCCATTTCAAGAATATAATTGGCTAAAACGGTCAAGATTTTCTGATGTCGAGATATCGAACTTAAGATACAATGAGAAAAAAGATATTCAAATGAAGTGAGCCAATTGTGGAAACAATATCAATGAAGACAAGCTTTCGAATCGTATGCCAAGGACTCTGTCAATCTTTTGTGAGCTCTGTGTTTAATAGTTGCTTTCCTTTACAGTGAGAGCCAGGGAAAACACTCTTCCCCAGTCTGGCAAGTACGCTGGGTGGACAGAGATCAGGGGGCTGGTGAGGAGAGAGACGAAATCCTTATCTCCATCTCAGCTGACGGCCGGGTTACCAAGTGGTCTATCAGGAAGGGCTTTGAGAGCGCAGGTGAGAATCCAGTTGGCAATATTTTCTGTTTTTTTCGGTTAGAATGGAGCGTAGTATACCGAGTATTGAGGCGAGAGCACGACGTCGACGACAGCGAGAAAATCTGAAAATGTAACTTCGTGTTTCTGCAATTATCTCTCAATTGTTCAAAGTCATTACGCTTGCAGAATGTTTTCTAACTACCCTAGAATGAAATTGGAACCAGCGTTTCAGAGATAAGAAGACAAATAAGAAAATGGTTTGAACCCAAGAGTAACATACCTTAATTGAAGATGATCATCTGAGTGACTGGAGTCCTGAGAAGGACTGTTGTGGTTTAACAACAATCCTTCAGTCAACAACAATAGTTGGCCAACAACAGTCCTTTTCAGCACTCCAATCTCGTTGTTGATCATTTTCAATCAAGGTATAAGAAGACAAAATTGAACATTTGTCGTCATATGCGTACGTCGTCCACGCAACTGCAAAACAGGTCATTCACATCGTGGAAAGAACGAGAACATCTGCGACATGTCCAAAAATGGAAAATGCACGTGCAAAGCGTGCAAAACTCTCGTTTTTCAATGTCAAATATGCAAACTGGTCGTGGTTGCGTAAGCTTCCTATTATAGATTTCAGCTCGTGGGCGGAAGGGGATTGGTGGTAAAGGCTTGAAACTGGGCTCAGGTGACATAACTTCAAGTGTCACTGTAAAGTTGAGTAATTCCATTGTGAAATTGAGAAAATGAAACCCACAGTGGATTTTGCCGTTGTTTTCTCTTCACTTGCACGTGTAGACCTGATGAAGTTGAAGCGAATAAATGTGGCCAGACAAGCGAGGGACGGAGGAAAGAGAAGTGATGCTCTTATTTCTCGATTCGCTCCTGGGTTTTGCTTTGATGTTCATCCAAACGATTCCAATGTGTAAGTAACTTATACGAGAAGACGTAGTTTTTGTTAAGGATATTTTTCCTATTCTATATTATGTTTCTTGTCGCTTTTTTTAGCGGAAAACCTCCAATTTCCAATTCTTTTCTTTTGCGCATAACCAGGGCAAAATACAATGTTTGAACAATATTAAAATATTGGTAAAACAGCGTTTATATTGTTAATGTACAGATGTGATTACAAAAGAAGCGCTGTCTCCTTTTTCGACTATTGCTGGTCCGACCAGATTCAATCCCGCATCCTCCCGCTCTGCAGTCCCGCGTTATTTAACCAACTGTTCCGAAGTAAACATTGCGTTAACTTGTTAATTTTAGATACCTTGCTGGAACTGAAGAAGGACATATTCATAAATGTTCTTGTTCTTACAATGAACAGTTTCTGGAAAGCTACCACGGTCATACGGTAAGCAACTATTTTGTTCGCCTATGAAGTCA
>BLAZ01000660.1:623345-625084 GCA_014633955.1 Acropora tenuis
CGAATTCTCCAGTTTCAAGGTTGGCCGACGTCATTCAGTCTCTGAGGTAATTGTGTTATCATACCTAAGTAAGAGGTTATGTTTCGAGCTTTGCCTTTTCCTTGAGCAGATGGGCAAATGATGAGCTTTGTGTGATATGCGATGTGAGAAATGGAGCTACACTTTTTTTGGTAACAATGGAACGCGAATAAAAAGGATAGGTGCGTTGATACCCTGGGGATTTGAAGCGCCAGTCGGTGGTAGGGAGATGGAGGGACCCACTTTGGCAACCCCGTTGATATTTCAAATTTTCGTTGACTACCTCCCGCAGCACCTCAGTTTCGGTAACAAATAATGAAAGGGTTAGGTTCAAAAACGACTGCAGTGACGTACCAGAGGGGAAGAAACACGAAAACCTGGTATCAAACAAGTTGATGAGAATTAAATTACCACCGTAGAAAAACTGCGAAGCTGTCATTTTCAGCGTTACACCTTCGTCAGAGCGTAGGGAACTGTCAGCTATAGTTTCGTAATTATTTGTATACTTAGCCATACTCATATTCTATTCTTTTTATCAATATTGTGCCAGTTGAGCTTTCTTATTGTAGTTAGGTCCACATCAGCCTCAGGCTGCCATCAATCAAACATACGTCAACAAAAGAAGTATGTATTTTAGGACGAAGACGAAACGTTCGGAAAGTTGGCTTCGTAATCTTTTTGCGGTGGTAATCTAACCCATAGTGAAATAAAGGGATACCAAATTATCGCGTTCTCCAGAAACCACTTGTTTCGTCTCTGTGGTACAACCTCAGGCAGGTCGATTTGTGGAAGTCTTCGTACCGAGGTAACGACACGTTTGAGGGTAGAGGGAGGGCGTGGTTTGCCCTTGGGAACATGGTGAAAGACATCTATTGGCTGTACAATATTAAAGATTTCTATTGGCTGCACAGCATAACGTGCAGTTTGCGCCTTCAGGTGACTGAGAGTATAACAGAATGGTGCCATTGGAGATTTTGATTTTACTGAGTCTATTTCCATTGCATGGTGAGTCAGTTGTACCTTTATTGTTTGGAATTGATGATGTAGTAACTGCATAATTCAGGGCCACAGAAGGCCAGTACGTGCAAATCAGCAAGAGTGCTCAGTGGAGCCGATATTCAAAAAAGCCGTTCCTCAGGCATCGTGATGCTGGCTGGGACGTAACGCATCTTAGATAAAAATTGGCTGGGAATTACTTAGGAATATTAGCTTGCTGGCGAATGTTTCTCCCTAAACTATTTTGGCTGGGATATGACACGCAACACCCACTTCCTGGCTTACCCAAACTCATTTTTTATCGCTTTGCTGGGAGAACACTCCAAGCAGTTAATGCCCAGTACCGCGCTGATCATATAATGTGCGGATGACATCTGTAACTTTGAATTAAACCTCTTCTTCGCCCTCTATTCAATATCTGACAACTGGCTGTCAATCCGTGTAAAATCAACTGTTTCATACATTTTGCGCATAGACCGGTACGTCAGAGGGAGAGAGAGCTGCGGACGTTTTGAGCTTGCTATTGAAAAGTTACACTTGAATGCTTTAGAGCTTTTTCCTCTTCGTTTCTTTGCTGGCTGGCAAAGTAACTTTATCCTACATTGCTGGTAGAAACCAATGACAAAAAATATTCCTGGCTGGGATAAAGGTCTTTAATGAATTTGCTGGCTGGCAAAAGGGATCCTTTGGACTTTGTCTTGCTGGCTCTGAGGAGCGGCTATTTT
>BLAZ01000660.1:630094-635094 GCA_014633955.1 Acropora tenuis
TTCCACACGCCACCTACAAGTGTTTACTATTTTTCAAGTGTTCCACTACATGACGTTGTTGAGACATGGAGACGAATTTGGTTTTCGTTCTTTCAGCTTCAGCGTTGTTCGTGCAGCTTAAATCCTCGGACAGTAAGTGAACATTTTACACGTACTAAAGACGGGTTTGCAAGCAGTGCGTTGAGATCTGACTAAGACTATCTTCCAGCGACTGTTTCGCGGCCATTGCTGTTCTTTCCTGTTATCTCATCGTTCACTAAGGTAAGCCATTGATTGCTTTTGAGAATTTTCTTTATATTTATATCGTGTTTAAGAAATTCTTGTCAAATTTCCCTTTGGTGCTTTATTACTAACTACTTAATAACAGAGAATGAGGTCGTTACGGGAAAATCTCAAACTGACGCCCTGCCGTATTGACCGAGCGATAGCGAGATCAATACGGTAGGCCGAGGTTTGAGATCTTCCCGTAACGACCGAACGGTCGAGGTTATTAAGTTGTTTATGATATGGCACCAACGACAAATATAAGGCCAGCAAGCCAAAGTTTGTTTTGCAAGCCCATAATCGACCCGTGGGCGTTACGGGAGAATAATGCCATACAATTCAGCTACAATTAGCCAATCAGAGCGCGCGTTATATCGGCTACAAACACAAGCCAGCCAGTAATAATATCCGTTCTTCACTTAGGGTTTACTTCGAGGTAAGAACCGGTGATATTTTTTTCTCCGTTTTGTTAGCTTGAGCTGAGGTGTGGTTCTTGCTTTATTCTGTCTAAGCTCTTTTATTTTATTCGTCTTGGTCATCTGTGAGTTTGAGAGGTTTTCACGTTAGAAGAGCCGACTTCGCTGGCCTTGCGCATGGGACATTTCATGACATTCTCACTCGAGTGTTTCAAATTAGTGACGTGACGTTATTATAGCAGGGGCACCCAACGACAATTTTCGGAAAATATCTGTTCGAAAGGCGATTTGAGATCTAGAATTTTCGAAATTTTTGTTGTTAAATTTCGTGCTTGTCTGCATGTCCTCGGATTTTCGAACATATAAAAAATGGTATAAATGCCCATTTTTAGATGACTTTTACGCTAAAAAAGCTCACCTAGAATTTTCGGGAGCCTTTTTCTGGCTAAAATTTTCGAAAAGGTGATTTTTGATCCCTATAATTTTCGGATCACTAGACTTTCAGCTAGGAAATCCGAACAGATGAAAAATTTTTAGGGGACAAAAATATGCCTATATCTACGTTTAAATACTTAAATACAGTCAAAAATGCTATGTTGCAGGGGTTTTGAACTATTTTCTCGTTGGGTGCCCCTGTTATAGGCACGTATTGATGTCGTTTTTCAGGTCAACATTTTCTTTTTGGCAACGATAAGCAGTCAAGAGGTTTGGGTTGTGTACTGGCAAGATTTAATGACGGATATACCGTGGGGACTAAAGTAAATAGATTAAGAAATAAAAGCAGGTCCAAATTTCCAAATGGTGGAAAACCAAAGAGGTTAGAACTACACAACCTTTGAACGCCTGGGGCCAGATTTCAATTAAGCCTTCCAGGAAAAGCAATACGATTTGACAAAGAGCTTATATTTAGAGTCACTAAAAAGATCAATTGTCTAGATTCTGACTTGCCCATGTTGTTTTCGCGTTTCCTTTTCTGTCATAGAGTTAAAAATGAAAATCACTTTGATTTGTTTGAAGTGTAGAGGTGCTCTCCACAGTGCCAAGAGATCTACATAGAGCACACATTTGCTTAAACCACCTCTGAGAAAGTTGTCTGTTTCTCTTCGATGTTTGTTGAATAAATATGACTTTCCTTGCAAGATAATGCGCTCTGGCGAAAAGACAATGGTTTATAGTTTCTGGTTTGTGATGTTTATATTGATATACCGTATGTTTGTATGTGTTTCAAGAAAAAAGCTTTTCTTCTTTGTGAAACAAAATTACGGCAAATAACAAGACACCGGAAGACCGTCTATTTAAGTACAGTGGCAGAGGTACAATTTTTTCCTACACGCTATGAAATTTTCGACATGTTTCACAAAAAATCATTCAAAACGATATTCATTTCTGAGTCCAAAGATCATAACTAATCATCTAATGGCTGTCACGTTTAAAACACGTGACGTTACACGAGTATGTTCTGGGACTGTGTAGGGCCCATCAAAATGAGCTTGTTACGGACTGTATTTCCGCAAAACATTTTAGTCAAAAGCATTGTCAACTCCCTGACTTGAATTGATCAGTTATTCTGACAAGCCATCACAATAATCTGCCCTTCTTCTGGACTCAGTTGTCCAAAGGTTATTAAACCGTTTTTTTCATCTTTTTTTTTAGCTTGCTTCCGGATGCAGATGAAATTTCACTCCCCTTGCTATAAATACGCGGGAAAAATTGTTTGCAATACCACTCGCTGGAAGCATAGCCATACACCACAAGATGAAGCGGATTTTCCTTCTCGTTCTGTTGGTTGGAATTTCGCTTGCAGCATTTCCAGGTCGGGAGATATTTTACTGTATAGTTACGTGCGCTCATTCTTGTTTCAAGCAACTAGATCTAATGCGGTAGACCTCCAATGTAGGCAATAGCCTTAAGGATGGAAGCCCTTAGGGGCAGAGCTGTAGCTAACCGCACACAAAGGAAAGTATAGAAAAAGGATGGATTTAAAGCGACACTAAAAAATTAAGATGGAATCAAAGTGCAACTCGAAAACACAACTTACGCACACTGAAACGGAGAAGTAGATAAAAATTCGGCAGCAACGTACAGGGCAAAGAAAATGCGTCATAAACGGAAATCATCCCATTTCAAAAATATTTTGCGGCTTAGGAGGAAGTTTAAATACACGATAGGTCTGATTTTGCAAATTTGATACAGCAGTAAAGCGACAATGTCGAAACAAAATTTGACATGGCAAGTATTTCAATCAGATATTTTGGTTTTATTCTCTTTTTGGCCAACCGCAATGCAACAATATCAAGACCTATGAAATGGCAGTCCCAGATTTGTTTTGCCATGCCTTCCATTCTTTGTGTCAGTGAACAAAATATTGGAGACATTAATAGATTTTTAACATTTATTGTATCTCCCTTTTGATTGCGATGGAACACATTTTGTGGTTACATAAGCAGTTCCGTTCTTGCAGGGTAATAGCTCGAAATCTTTAAAAGGGCTAAAACAGCGCCATGGTGAACAGAATAAAATGCTTGGGGTATGCGCTGTTAGCAGAAAATCATGTAAAAACTTGAAAGACAAACTGAAATGGAAAATCGCATTTCATCACTTTCATGCAGCCGTTTTGATTTTTTGCCGAACGTAATCATGATGCTATCTTCATCTTTTCTTGGTATTAAGCAATTTTTATGTGGGTGCGTGTAATTGACCAACAGACCAACCTGTTTGAAATGAATTCGACACTTTTTCAATGATGTGGTTGAAAACCTTATATCAATTCTAAAATTATTGCCAGAACGTTTTATTGCCTATTATAGTTGTCTCCGCGACTCTTTTATATTTTTTGCCTATTTTGCCCCGCTTAGATGAAGTTGCGAGGGTGAAACTTCCAGGAGACTCACACTACAGAGGTAAGACACCGCCCATTGAGATGACAAAATGAAATTCGAGAATTTTCGGCCACAAGTAAGAATAATGTGATGACAAATTTTGTCTTGGCAGCGCATTTGTCATGTTTCGCCCTTTGGCCTGTTCAAAGCGACTGTTGTTGTTTCGTAATAAAAACGATATTTAGGGTCTCCCAGGGGTTTGGGGGAACAAGGGAACACTGGGAAAATATCGAAGGGAACAAGGAAACATGAATCTATTTTTAGGGAGCGGGGAGACAAAACTTTACAAATTAGAGGGCGAAAACATTGTAATCAAAATTATGAAAAGCGGAGCAAATAAGGAAAACGTGTGGGAACATAGGAACATAAGGCAATTTTGAAAGGGAAAAGGTGAACAAGGAACCTAGCTGGGAGACCCTTCATATTGATATATTCCGAGATAACCATTAAGTTGTATCATGTTTCACATAAGAAATGCAAACTCACTTATCACTGCATCATGTTTCACATAAGAAATGCAAACTCACCTATTACTTCCAACCAACCTTTGTCCTCATTTATTAAGCTGAGCTTGTCTTGGCCTGTTAATTCTTCAACAGGAAATCGGCAATTTTCAAAGAAGATTGTTTTCCGCCCTACGTGCTGTTAGTTGGTAATCGATCCACATGATTGATCAATTTCTGAATTGTGAAGTACCATTTCCGCCAAAATTCGTTGTTTATATTTGTTTTCTCAACCCACTTAAGTTTAGGATCAAATCCTTTCATGTTAACCATATTATCGGTTCTTTAAGTAGTCACATGAAACAGTGAAAGCTAATCAAGCTTTTGCTCTGTTATGAAAGCGGTATTGCACTACTAGAGTTCATCCTTCTTTTTTTTTTGTTTTTTTTTGGCAGCTGATATTGCTTAGTGGAAACGATATGGCTCGAGATTGTCGGGAAAAAAATTCTTGTTGAAAATTACTTATGGGTGGGGTGACACTCATTTTAACGATAGCTAACATTTATATCCTACCTACCCTTCACTGGCTGCGTTTTCACGACAGCCGTTGACTCGCTTAACATTCCTGAAAGTGTTTTTTTTGCAGACCTCGTTAAGCGACTTAAAAATGATACGTGTTTTCACCTGTAAGATTAAATGAGGAAAGAGCACGAGGAATAAAAATAGGACGCCTGTTGTAGTTCTAATTTGAATAACCGCAAGCGACTCCTCATTGGCCGAAATTAATTACCCACACGCTTCGGTTACCTGGTTTGGTGGCTTAAATTTAATTAGAATTCTATTAAATTAGTCAACTCGCCTAACTTTAATTAATTAATAAGCGATTTGGAAAAGCAACTGTCACATTATTTCCGGTTTTCATTCGCTAAGCGACTTGAAAAACCGCCCGTGAAAATACGACCACTACTATCTGTTTTCCAGGGTACCAGCGTCTCAAC
>BLAZ01000660.1:672594-675128 GCA_014633955.1 Acropora tenuis
TGGTAGACCTTACGCATTATTATTCCTAATAACTCAAATTCTTTCACTTTTTTCTGTAACAACAACAAAAAAGTTTGCGAAACACTACGAATTTTGTTATTCCACGGGGTTTGACTCGTTTTCGAAGAGAACAGTTAGAGATCCCTAATTCGCCAACGCACGTGCAGGGCGCTTTTATTCGTTCTAAAGCGTGCTTATCAACTTAACGAGTAGGGCGCTTTCGTTGTTGCTAGGAGGCGTCGCAAATGGAACGCACGTGCAGTTTCACAGTTGATTAACATTCATAAACAGCAGTTTTTTCTTTACCGGGAGCAGAAGTATTGAAATTTGGGCAGCTTTGGAAAAGATAAGTCTCTATGGTATGTATATGCAATATCTGGGTATTGTTTATTTGCATTTAGTGGAGTAATGCATGAGCCAAATTGATATCCACCTTTTGGTCGTGGAAGTTGATAAAGTTTGCTTTTCTATCACGCGGGTTGAACAAGAAGTTGATTACTCAGAACATAACGTTAAATAGCAATTTCTTTCTTCCTGTGGGGTTCTCCGAATTAGTTTACTACCTGTCACTCCAGGGGCGACTCTGGATGCTTTGCAAAAGATCTAAAGATCCAAAGGTCGATCGTAACCGCTGTTTATTAGTAGCTAAGGATGCTTTTATAAATTGTAGGTGGTTCGACGGTATGGTTTCTAAGAGTTGCTCGATTCTTTTATATATATATATATATATATATATATATATATATATATATATATATATATAGTATTACTGATGTGATAAAAAAACCTTAAGACACGTTTCAAACGTCGTGTTTCTGCCGTGCTCAACTGTCGAACGACTGCTTTTTGACTTCAGCTGTTTTAATTTAGGCGTCGAATTTAATTCAGTTGAATATTAAAATACTTCATAGTGGTTGCTGCTATATGCTCGAAACTTGAAGACGCATGTGGCTTGTAATGAAATATACGAGCCGAGAGAAACTTGAACAAGTGCAAGGAGTCAATCATTCTGTTGGGCTCATCAAAAGTGGCGTTTTTGCGCGATTCTCGCCTGACGAAAATCTTAATGCTTTTGAACATGTACATGAACATCTTAAATCAAATTGTTAACTCTCATATCGTGTGAATCTACTCAATTAGCACCTCAATCTTCCGAGGTCAGGTGTTCAAAGGGCGAAAATTAATTGATTTTCTTAGTAGATAATGACTTATTTATAGAAGGAGAGTAGTGGTGGCGTAGTGGTGAAAGCACTCACCTCCCACCAATGTGGCCCAGGTGCGATTTCCAGACTCGGCGTCATATGTGAGTCGAGTTTGTTGGTTCTCTTCTCTGCTCTGAGAGGTTTTTCCCCGGCTACTCCGGT
The DNA here is from genome assembly GCA_014633955.1 of Acropora tenuis. Classification (NCBI taxonomy): domain Eukaryota; kingdom Metazoa; phylum Cnidaria; class Anthozoa; order Scleractinia; family Acroporidae; genus Acropora; species Acropora tenuis. Next base: position 673,959 of record BLAZ01000660.1, read on the forward strand.
TTTCCCCTCTCCTCAAAAACCTGAATTTGATTAAAATTGATTTGTATTAATTTTAATTTACAGTGTCCCCAATTAGTGAGCCTTAACACTAAATAAACTTGACACTAAATAAACTTGACACTTAAATAAGATAATATTAAATATTATTGTTATTATTATTATTATTATTATTATTATTATCCAATGTGTAATGCTTTCCACCCTTTGAGAAACTGGGGCCTGGTGTCCTAACATTACCCTAACCTATCATAATTAAACTGTTCTTAATACCCAAGCATATATTAATTTTCCTTAAGTACTCCACCAATAGAAATGTAAGGTAACCGCTATAGGTAAGACATATTAGTGTGTTCCTGACTATGAAACCTGACTGTGCCATGAAGTAAATCTTTCTCTGTAGGAGTTGTAACAACACGTACAATTGAAATTTCCAATTGTTTGAACCTTTTATTTATCGGGAGCAATACTCGCTCGTTACAGAATCGACTACTGCACTCATATAAAGAGCAAATCGAAAGTCTTTATTAACCAACATATTCACCACCCTTCGATTTCATGTTTATCTTAATTGGCTTTAAAGAGGGTCCGCTCAAGTTACAGCTCTCAAGTACAACCAAAACAAATTCTTGGAATCGTTAAGGAGCCTTAGCATCGACGACGAGAATCGAACGGTGACGACAACGCCACAAATTAAGAATTTGATTGGTCGATTTAGGAATAATAAGCAGGCGGCACGCACTTAAGAACAATTGAATGCCGTCTTCGGCAAAAAAACAAAAAAAAAAAAACAGCGTGAAATTACCACATTTACGGTTTTGATGAAAACTTGAGAATTCATCAACAATAAATCATTCATTCTCTGTATTTAATTTAAAGGGGCGCACATCAATCTTGTTGTAGCGTTCTTGGTCAACATTGTAAAATGTGACCAAGGTGGGACGATCGCAAAATAGTCACAACTACGCAAGTCTTTATTTTCAAGTGACTTTTTTCTTGCCGTTGCCGACGTCATCATTACTAAAGCACCCTATTAAAAGCACCCTATTGTCCGTTGTCGTCCCTGTGGCACTCTTCCGGTGACTTCTGATGCCGACTCAGCTGCGTCGATTGTGAGAACGTTTTATGGCATTTGTCGCACTTAAATGGCTTTTCTCCCGTGTGCGTTCGAAT
>BLAZ01000660.1:702638-705138 GCA_014633955.1 Acropora tenuis
ATTTAAAATCATCGACCTTCGATGGTTGTTTACCGGTTCAAGTTTTATAGTCTTGTAACAAACAAAGAGGCAGAAGAGGGTCAGTCCAGTAATATGTGACAGACAAGCGAAGTCTTTCAATGATTTTCGGGATGATCCATTGCAAGATTTAGTGAGGTATCAATTGCTTTGTGTGGGACCAGAATGATGAGGGAATTCAGCGTTGGTTATTAGCAGAAAGTAGCATTATAGGAAAGTATTACGGGAATTTGCGACCGCGATGGAAAATGCTGGAACGCATTCACGTGATATTCGGCTGAAATTTTCAAGAATTGCCAATCAAGGTATCCTTAATTGTTGAGGTAATTTTCACAAATCCAAAACGTGTAGGTATGAAGATATAGTCTTTTCCGTGCCACACGAAAGGCAATAGAGCGGTTTCACTCACGTAACCAATGGGCATGGTTTTCAAACAGAACAAACTAAAACGTTTGGATAAGAATAAACTAGTTCAGTTCCAAGAGGACTGAACACCAACATGGCCGCCGTTCCTCTGTTAAAGGACACCAACATAGCCGCCGTGACGTCACGTCAAAACACTCTATAAACCAAGCAAATCCCGCGCAATATTGAAAACAAAACAGTCAGAGGCCAGGGGACACTCGTCACATTTAAACTGCCGAGACCGAATAGAAGAGAGTGTAAGAATGCAGTATGTTTTCGGTGGCTTTAAAGGATGAACAATCGAGGGGAAACTGAATTGAATTGAGCAAAATCATGCATGGAAGTTGATACGATTTGTGAAGAAACCTTCAAGGAAATCAGCAAGAGGAAATTGAAAGTCAGCTTGAGCGGGTTTGTTCAAGTGAAGTGGCGAAGATGATATTTGCGTCTGTAAACGATCCCAAGCCCTCTTTGAACACTTCTGAATATAACTGATAAACCTCTCAAGTTTGCCTTCCATCTCACTTACTTGATTACCCATTATTTTGAATAATTTATCCTTGTCCAGCCACATTTTGTTTCAGCAATCTCCTCCCAGCAAATTCGGCCCAGACACCTCCATGGCAAGACTTGACAATTCCCCTGTTTGTTGTCCATATTCCACAGTTATTACTTTGACTGACTCAGTACGAAGGGGGTCCTCAGCTAAAATTCTGTTTGGCAAGTATGATGCCTTTTGATGTGAAGAAGAAGAAGAAGAAGAAGAAGAAGATTATTATTATAAGATATTCTAGCATCTCTCGGAGGTGGACAGAAATTCTCGAAGTTACATCTGAGTCTAACTTACCAGCAACTTTTACTGGAAGACAAATTAAGACGGTTTACGAATGATGAATGTAATAATCATGAAGGCGGGAGTGTTTCAATTTAACGGCCCACATGAAATTTTATCAGCCATTGGCATTTTTTAACACAGTGTGGAAAACCTCGTGCAGAACTGATTCATTATACTTGATTGCCCAAGTACCCTGCTAAATTGATTAATCCAAGTTACTCCTTTAGACGGTTTGACCCACAAGAAAACCCGCTGCCATTGAGAAGAGACTGGTAACTTAAATGGTGGAGCGCTGCTTCTGCTATAAAGAAGTTGAGAACCACGCTTGAAACCGGCCCATGGGCTGCCACAAATGGTGGCGATTGACAATTGCAGCTGGATATTGTGAATAGAATCTTGATGCATTGATTTGTTTGCGCCTCTTACGAAAAACCCAAGAGGTAAGCTTTGTAAACTTCACAGATGAAGTAAAAATGCAAGACAAAAATTTTAGTTTCTCGTTTTGTCAATGTGAAGTAAGAAAGGTAGCTCAAAATCAGGCTAAATACGCCTAAATAGCCGTCGTAGGGGATCATAGAGCAGAGTAGTTTGTCAAGAAATCATCAACTTTACAACTTCTTACGTGGTACCAAAGTGTTCACGGTTACTATATACTTTATTTGAAAAAAACTGGAAAATGTTAATCTTGAAAATTGCTAATTGAAAAAGAAGAGTGTTTTCACGTGACGTCACGGCGGCCATGTTGGTGTCCCAAACTAACCCTCCTGGAATTGAACCCTATTCTTATGTAAACGTTTTCTTTTGTTCCGGTACAAAAACATGCTCATCCATAACATGAGTGAAAACGCTCTATTATATTCCAGATAAAAAAGAACGGGCAACAATAGTTGTTAATATTCTCTTTTAATAATTCACTACATTATAACATAAAGAACATAAAGGTGATAGAAAGAAATGTAAACAAAACGTGTTCCATTTAGATGCCAGTCATGATATTCATCACATAAACGCCAAAATGCACAACACAAAAACAAAAATGCTGCTTCATCGTTTAAGAGAGAAACAACTACCCGGGTCACAAAAGCATTTGAAATAATTGATTATTCTAAGTCCTTGAGGCACTTGTCACTGTTTGGAAAAATAATCTGCACTCTTCTTGGTGTCTGGAACGATCTGGAATCCATAAGAAATCAATTCACGATTAGTGTTTTATGTTTTGCACATTCCATCTAGACTTGCACT
>BLAZ01000660.1:730794-733294 GCA_014633955.1 Acropora tenuis
CGTTAATTAGCTTACCTGAAGCAACGGAGTTGTCGTTTTCGTCATCCATACTTTAACACAAGAATGTGGAGTACTGAGCAAAACTAAGAGAACGAAACAAAAACAATGACAATTTGCATGACAAAAAACAACGTGAATACTGTATATATGTCATATGTCACAGCTCAATGCTCCACGAACGAACAACGCACTTAAGATATTCGAACTTGTAAAATATTAATTTCAAATGTCACGCTCGCTGTTCGAGGGAAGACACAAAATCGGCAAGGTCCCGTCCTTTAGTACACGTATTCCTTGGTAGTTTGGTGTTTCTGTAATGTTTCAATTTTGTACGTGACAAAGACCGGAACCTCACGTCAGAAAAACGATCTCAAATAAGTGACCTTAGATCTAGTTTATTAACTTAGAAATCATAAATTTCGTGCCTAAATCTAAATTTTGCTGCCAGGTAACAATAACTTGTTTCTTCTAGCTCTTAGGAATTATCTTGTGCAAGGAGGAAAAGAAGTTGTGCGACATCTGCGTTCAAACTCTGGAACTAAGATATGAGTCCTTCCCAGAGATTTAGGATACACGGGAACAAGAGCATTTATTTTTAGGGAACAGGGGATATTGTCAAATTCTTTTCAGGGAGCAAGGGAATTCCTGATTAGATTGATCAAAGGGAACACTAAGCTACTTTCAATTGTAACTTCTTCGACTATGAATGAAGGTTCGAATTGCGTCACTTCCGTTCATTCCCTTCTTTATCAAGTGTGTTTACATTCATAAAAGTTGATGCACCTTAATATGATTATGCAAATAATGGTTGCTAGGCAACGGGTGAGGGAACTACAGAAAAGGATAGGAATCGAACCCATGACCTTCGTAACACCGCTCGGATGATCGATACGTCTAACCGCTGAGCTACAACAATTCCTTGCCATGAACTAGAATACGATGTGCCTCACTAGAACTGCGGGCTCGACAAAGGGATTTTTATTCAACATGCTTATGAAAAACACGCTATTCCCTTTGAATTGACGATACTCGTTAATTCTTAATTGACTATGATCTTTAGATTAGTGCACTGTGCCCCAGGACTTGTGGTGCAAGTGCAGTAAAAAGAAAAAAAGTTACATCGGCCTGGATTTGATCTGAAGGAACGGCTTTCACCTGCTTTTCCGCTGAGGACAAAGTTGCCAGCGTTAGCAACCGTAAATGTTTCTTACTAACTACTTAATAACCGAGATTGAGGTCGTTACGGGAAAATCTCAAACTGAGGCCTTGCCGTATTGACCAAGCGATAGCGAGGTCAGTACGGTAGTTTTCATTCACATGCAAATGAAAACTAAAATTTGGTTTTATCAAACGAGTTGATAAAGGTTGAATTACCACCGTGAAAGGTTTAGAAAGCTGACGTTTCGAGCGTTAGCCCTTCGTCAGAGCGACGAAGCTTAAGGGCTAACGCTCGAAACGTCAGCTTTCTAAATCTTTCACGGTGGTAATTCAACCTTTATCGACTCGTTTGATAAAACCAAATTTTTGTTTTGATCTCTCCCACCGACGCAGCACCACAGTTTCTTTAGAAACTAGAAATTCAAATGAAAACTAATTTTCATATGAAAAGATGAGCACCAGGACTCGAAAAAAGAGGCCAAAGGTAATTCGGAAATGGCTTATTCAGGGAAAATTAAGAATTAACGATAATCGCCAATTCAGAGGGGAGAATGGGTTGTTATGAAAGATGCAATGGCGCTGAATTCACTCGTGAGTAAATGATGGTCGCTTTGCAACGAGTAAAGCTCAGTGGTTAGAGCACCCGACTGGCGTTTCGGGGGTCCTGGGTTCGGTCCTTAAACTAGAACTTCCCTCAATCGTTGCCAAGCAACCATAATTACAGTCACTGTTTGTCACCAGTTTCTGGAATCACGATGGTCACAAAGTTTCCCTAATACACCCTATTCCAAAATGGTGGCAAATAAATTATTCTTTTGTTTGCAAGTTGATTAGCCCTCTTTGACTCATTTTCACTTCAAAATTCTTTTGTGTTTTATACATGTTTACGAGGCGAAGAGGGCTAATTAACATGCAAACAAAAGAATAATTTATTGGCCGCCATTTTGGAATTTGAAATGACCTAATTCAAGTGTTCATTAGCAAGAGTGTGCACCTTCTGTATCTTCTTATCAAGGCATTTTCAAAGCTGGCTATTTTGAGATGTCTTTCCTTAGAGCCAAGCATGCGTTACGACCTTGCTGGCCATTTACATTCCTTGAGGAGATTTCACATCATTGGGAATTGTTGTGTATTCTTGAGTTCTGGCGCTTGGCAATGATTAGTAAGGACTAAGAACAATACAATATTTTGCCTTTCAACAAAATCCCGCAATAGCACTCTGTTGACATTTTCTAGTTCCTCCTCCGTAAAAAAAATGCAGCGCAACAGATATCACTTATTAATACACTTGGCATCGAGTCTTTCATGATATATATTTCAATTTGGATTTGGTTGCCAAGTT
>BLAZ01000660.1:743294-745794 GCA_014633955.1 Acropora tenuis
ACTCAGCAAAAGACACTACAACCTTTCAATCGCTGTTATCGCAGTTGCGCCCACGGGCAAGGCTTCCTTTGTTTGCAGCTACGTGCAGACGAGGCTAAGGGGTCAATACAATGAAAATGACCCTTTAGCCTCGTTTATATGTTAAAACCGCTGATAACCGCGATAAGAAGCATTCACAGCGTTAGCGTGGCTCTTACAATCCTTGCAAATACCCTATGCACCAAGGTGAATCATATTGAAATCATTTGCCTGTTTACTAGCTGAATTCTCCGTCGCGAAGTTAAATTCCCAATAAGCTCAGCTACGAAAAAATAATGACTGCTGATAACTAATCTGATTCCAGAGTGAAACTGCGCTAACTTCCTCTTCAAGTGTAAGTCCACGTGCTTTTAATCTTAAGTTCGAGTTCTCGATTGTGGGAGTTAGGTTTGATATCCCCTACGTATGTCCTTGAGCGCATGAGCAGGATGGAAACTCTTCCTTTAATCAGCCAAAAATTTCTCCTTCAGAGCGTGGTGGATGCACAGTGGCTGGCTTATCAACTACAGATGTACTACGCCTCAGAGAGCGATCGCAGGGAAGAGATCCTCAAGACCTTCAATCGATTTCCCGACAAATTTGATCATATGTCAGTCATCGATGAACTAAACGCCGAAATCCAAAGCGGCGCCCTAACAGTGTCGAACGATAGCTCACATACCCCTTGATTGTGTCATAATAACGCTCGTGGGCTTCGTTTGAAGTGATTTACATTCAAAGTTACTGACGTTTAACATAAGACTCATAAAACTGTTCGAGCTGAAAATTGTCAAAACTACTTTAAGCGGAGGAGGTTGGGGTCGTGGCTTTTTGGGTTGGTGGGCCTTTCGCGAACCACCACGCGTTTGGTACGTGCACGACCTATGATCTTGACATTTAGCAATGTTTAACATCGTTTGTTACACCGTGTTTGAGACACATTTTATCATGTCTCTCAAGGCTGTAAAGTTTTCGCAGAGGCATAATTTATTTCAGTCAGCCTGTGACTGGATTTCCGCGTGGTCGAATTTTCATCGGCACTTCAAGTTCTGAAAAGATTCTCCGAGCCACTACAACCTTAAGTGGATTACGCAAGCAAAGTTACCTTTAAGGCAGCATTACATCATGTTAAGCAACTTTAAACTTAACGAGATATTAGCTTCTTCTTGCAGGTGGCTCTCATTACAAAAAACAACACCTTGCTTTGCGTCCAGCATTTTTCGAGTGGAACGTTACTTAGACAAGAACGCCTTAACCAATGAGCTGAAAATTTATCTTTTTGTATTGTTTAAAACCAGTGAGAATTAGAAGTTACCTGTTCCGGTATGGAAAGAAATTTATCCATTATCCTTTGTAGAAGCTTTGACACAAAGACTCGTGAATTTCAGTATAACATTTTGAATAGATTTTTAGTGGTGATAACTTCTTTTCTTCACAAAATTGGATTATCACCAACAGTATTGTGTACGTTTTGATTGCGAGGGTGAAACCCAAGAATATTTATTGATTCGTGCGCCATAACAGGGAGGCTCTGGTTGGATTTTGTTTGTTGGTGGAATATAAAGACAAACCTGAATATGACGGCCCTCTATTAAGCGGCCACGCTCAATAAGGGCGGCCAGTTTTGCGCTCAACCATACACTGTATTTGTTGCCTGTATTAGTGGTTACCCTGTGGCTGTCCTATATTTGTCTTTCTTTGTTATTTTTACCTGTATTAAGCGGCCAGCCATGGTCGGAAACTCAGCCATATGTCATTTTATGCGGTTTCAAATGCCATCCATCAGTACTATAAAGAAATATGTACATGTACAAAGCTACTGTTAGCTGATACTCGGCCGTTTAGTGTCATCAAAACTTTTTAGATGTCCGCAATGTGCCTACAGCACAGTAGCATAATCTCAAACAGTACAGTGGCATATCACAGGCAAACGCTGAAAAAAGTTTTGAACATGCTTCATTCTTTAGCTAAAAATTCATCGTCATTGAGCATGTTCTTCAACGATATGAAGGAGAAGGAATTCAAACGTATTCGCGCAAGGGATTTCAGGCTATAACCTCAACCTCCGTTAACTTGCTTTCCCTTTATCGTAACGTTCCCCTTGTTTTTTTGCCATTAGCCACAAATGCCATCAACTTAGGGACATGTCCAATCACTTCATAGTCGTGCATCACTTCATTAGGGTGAATATGTGGTTTAGAGGCGATTTTTCCACGTCCAGATCTTGTAACTCTACAGGTCCGTAATTTTTGGCGAACATTTGACACAGCACTCGAGTCTTACCCAATTTTAAATTTTAAAATTGCCATTAGACAACGCCCAGTGAGTCTTTTCAGTGATCCTGTATAATTCGGTCAATTTCTTCCAGACAGCATTACCTCATGCTTAGGGGAGATAAACTGAACGAGATATTCTCTTTGTCTGAGACTAGCAATCGCCAGGGCGTGGCCGTCATCACGAAAGACAAACGTTGCTTTGCATG
>BLAZ01000660.1:758294-760794 GCA_014633955.1 Acropora tenuis
CAGGTAAGTGACCTTAATCAATATTAAGAACGGGGCACACAAAGATATTAAGTTATCAATTAGACACAGCGATAGCAATACTTGCACAGCTAGATGTGCCACTGCAACCTCTTCCATCTTTTCGTTTTTTTAAGAAGGACTTACTTATCCTTCTAGAAAAGATTGGCTTAGGGACGTTCAAGGGATGCGGTTCTTTTAATTTACCTCTCTTCAAAAGGTTAGCGAGCGGCTGATGTCACGAACTTTAATGACTCAAGTTAGAAGAACCATTTTACAATACGCAATGTCGAAACGACTGTTAAGATTCGTGAAAGCCACTCAGCAAAAAGAACTCAATTTTTCTCTCGAAAGACTCTGAATCATATAGTCTAATTTCGGTGAAGGACAAAACGAACGGGCGAATTGCACGCACTTGTACGAAATCACGAGGACAGGCTCGTCGCATTTACCTCAAATTTCGAGCGCGGGTATATCTTGCAATCTCTTTCATCTCCGATTGGAATTTCAAAATATTCGCGGCGGTTTCTGTAAATGATATTGCCTCGCAATGTTTCATAGGTCGTTGTAAGATATGTTATATAATTGCAATGGACAATATCCGGTGCAACCCCTTTCGCAGGGCGAGACAAGTTGGCGAAGTACCAGCTGTCAAGTGACAGAGGTTCTACATCGCAATCAAGTTACACCTAATACAACGTGGAGCCAAGACTCTTCCAGAATCGATCGCAAACAGGTTGATAAAAACAGAAATAATCGGATACTAGGAAGTGCGTTCGAAATTCATGTGAAATGTGCGATCCATTTTTACAGTTACCGGACGTTCTCGACTGTCCCCGATAAATTCCCCACCATTTCCGACCAATGCCTCTGAAAAATTAAACGTGGGGAGGCTATCATTACATTATGATTTCGATTTTGGTTTTGATTGGGATTTAAGTTGTTTATTACAGTTGACTGCAAATTCAATTCTTGCAAAAAATGCTGTTGCAAAAATTGATTGCTATTAGTTGTAACAGCTTAAGGTAAATAAACTAAGATACGAAAGCTAAAAAAAACTGAAGGAAACAAACAAATTTTGTGCAAAATATTTCAATTAAAGCCGCTGTTACATGTTGGAACTTTAAGCTGAAACATGTGTGCAAGGGCGTTGCGAAACATGCTTCAGCAGCCGTTGCACCGTGTAAGTGATGTTACATGTGATGTGAAAACTCACGTGATGTGAAACTCTTTGAACTTCCGTTGCGAGACAAGTTTCACGAAACGTAGAACCGCTTTCTACTTCTGCAACGGTCGTAACGATCGCAGTGGTGACAAAAACGAGAGTTTCACCGTGTAACACCACTCTAAGGCCATCATAGAAAATCGGTTTTTTTTCAATGTTCTCCGGCCGAGGTACGGTACTGTACGGTACGAGATATGTTTGGATGGCGGCTCTGTTAGGCCCTCTTCAATGCAAGCCCATGTACGTAGGTGCAGTCAGGACTAAACCGTGCCGCTTGCTTTGGTTTCCTGGTGCAGCAATACAGAATCCTTGAGGCAGAGTTGTGACCTAGTCGTGAGAATTTCAATGGAAAAGGAAAACCTTTTGGGACGATAATAAAAACAGAAAAGATAATACGAAAATTATGAAATTATGCTGAATTCTTGGAGAAAATAAGTAAAGGACACTGCTGCCAACTTTATATGAAATTGAAATGGGACTAGCGCCAACGATATAATTGCTCTTGATCCTATTTCAAATGAGAATAACTTTAAATCCAACCAACAAGGCAGCGGAAAATAGAATAAAACCATGACAAAAAATGAAAGTTTTGCTGAACATTTAGTTCTGAGCCTCTAGCTGGGACACAAAGGTCCTAATTTAAGATTTAAGCAAATTTGAAAAAGTACGACAATTAAGTTCATAGAGTTTGAAAAGTGAAAAGTAGAAAAAGAATATGAAAGATAACTTTAAATAAGGGTCAAAAGCTATTTTAAAAAAAACTCGACTTGTTTAAAATAGACCCTAACGTGTTAAAAATAGGGCAGAAAACTTAGTAGATAGGTGAACACTATTTTTGTTAATTGATTTATGAACTGAATGATGAAATCACCGACATTTAAAACACTCCGGAAACACAGTCGGGTACGCGTGACAATGTTACGTAACTTGTTAACTTTTTTTGACGAATAAGTCGCAATTTATCAGCAACTGTGGGATGATGCAGACAACCTATTTGACAACTCCGGATGATAACTTCGCGTGATAATCTCTGACCATTGGCTAGATTTGGCTTGTGGTGCCAGTAGGCCTTTGAACGTAAAACTAGTAATGGAGACCGCGGTTGAGGAATATTTTCACGCAGAGATGGACAATGAGGTTTTGATCATTTACACTAATGGCTGAAATTTAAAACTAAATTTAAAAAAATAAAGTCCGGAAGCGAAACAAAACAGATTGAATGTTTATTTCACGGTCATTTATTATCTTTTTTAATATATATTTGTAGTTTGCTCTGGA